>CAUYQV010100320.1:0-54830 GCA_963574575.1 Galagoides demidoff | reverse complement strand
TTTATAAGATTTTTATACTAAAAATTATGTAACACTGTTCATGGTAATCAAGGGAGACCTAAAAAATGGAAAAATGTATTTTGTTCATGAGGTGAAATAATGAATATTGTTACACATCAATTTATCAAAATTGATCTATGGATTGAATGGAGTCTCAATCAAAACTACAACAGGCTGTATTTCTGGAGAGATTTATAAGTTCATTCTGAAGTTTATATAGATGGGCAAAGGATCTATGATTTGAATAAGTCCCCAAGATGACCCCTAAGGATCTTAATATTTAGGTTGATCTCTGTATGCCTACTAGAATATGGCATGAATAATGTTATGTCACCTCTGAATTAGGTTATAAAAGTCTCTCACTCTCTCTCTCTCTCTCTTTCTCTCGCAAACACACACACACACACCCCACACATTTTTGGGGGAGGCCAGAATCCATATTATAAGCAGCTTTATGGAGCAATCTAAATGATGAGACACTAAAACCCTTGGCCAAAAGCCATTTAAGTGAACCTATAAATGAATTCTCTAGCCCAGTCAAGCCTTCATGTGACTGTAGCTAACATCTTTATTGCTATCTTCTGAGAGAAATTTATCCATAAAAACTCAACTAAGATACTCTGAATTCCCGACTTACAGAACTTATGAGATAATAAATGTTTGTTCTTCTAACTCTCTAAGCTCTTAATAAATTTGTAGGCAATTATAAATAATTAATATACAGAGAAACCAAAACAATTTGAAAAAAATTAAGTGGGAGAATTCACTATAACACTAAATATAAAGAGCTACAGTAATCAAGATCATATAGCATTAACAAAAACAAGCAAAAAGACACATACATCATTGTAACAGATGAGAAATTACAAACATAGACCCAAAAATGTACGGTCAAGTAATTTTCAAAAAGTGCCAATGTCATTCAATGGAGTAATAGTTGTTTCAACAAATGGGGTTAGAATAATTAGGTAGACATATGCAAAACAAAAACCAAAGCCAGAAAATCTTCAAACTATATCTTGCACTGCACTATACACAAAAATTGACTTGAAATACATGCATATTATATGTCTGAATATAAAACCTAAAACTATAAAATTTCTAAAAGCAAACATAGGTTAAAATTTTTATAACATGGGCAAGGTAAATATTCCTTAGAACACACAAAATATATTTTTTTTAAATTCGGTAAATTAGGCTTTATTAGAATTAAGATATTTTACTCTTAGAAAATTATCATTAAGGAAATGAGAAGAAAAGTCTCTAAACTGAGAGAAAAATCTTTGTGCTCAGTATGGTTACAGGTAGTTCCATTTTTAATTTCTTTAGAAACTTCCAAACTGTTTTCCCTGATGGCTGTACCAGTTTACATTCTCCCCAATGGTGTGCTAGGGTTCTCTTTTCTCTACAACCTTACAGACATCTGTTATCTATTGTGTTTTTGATAATAGCCATTCTAAGAGATGTGAAGTGATATCATCGTATGACTCAGCAATTATTATCCTATGTGTTTACAAAAAGGAGATAAAATCACTTCCTCGTAAAGATACATGTGCTCTTATATTTATTGTAGCATTATTTACAATAGCCAAGATATGGAAACAATGCAAGTACTGACAATGGATAAAAAAAAAAAGTGATATATAAGCCAGATAACAGAAAGATAAATATTGCATGATCTCACTTACATGTGGAATCTTTTCTTAAAAAGTGTCAAATACACAGAGGTAGAGAATAAAATAGGCCTTTACAGAGGTTGGCAGGATGGGTGGTGGGGTGGGGAGATGTAATCAAAGAATAAAAAGTAGCATATATATAGGATAAACAAGCCTAGAGCATTGTAGTTAATAAGATTGTATTGTTTTAGGGGGGTTTGTTAAATATGTAGATTGAGTTTCTCTTGTTATAAAGAGGTAACTTAATGATAATAAAGTTTTTCATTGATGATGGATATGTTAATTTATGTCATTGAAATAACCATTTTATTATCTATATGCCTATATATAAAAATATATATCCCATAGTATCATGTTGTAAACCTCATATATACACAATAAAATGTATTTTTATTAGTCCTGGGGAGGTCCATCAGCACTAGACATGCCTTACAAGAAATACTAAAAGAAATCTTGAGTTGAAATAAAAGGCCACACACGAAAACATGGGAAAGTATAAAATTCACTGGTAAAGGTAAATATATGGTCAAATTAAAAATACAGTCAATCCTGAAAAAACATGGGTTTAACTTCATAGGTTCACCTGTACACAGATTTTCTTTTGCTTTTGCCACCCCGAGACAGCAATAACAACCCTTGGTGTCCTTCCCTATAATTTTCTTCATAACATTTCCCTTTTCTAGCTTACTTTATTTAAGAATATAGATTATAATACACATAACATACAAAATATCTGTCAGTTAACTACATTATCGGTAAGGCTCCTTGTCAATAGTAGGCTATTAGTAGTTAAATTTGAGAGAAGCCAAAAGTTATACATGAATTTTTCATTGCACAAGAAGTCAGTACCCCTAACTACTGCATTATTAAATAGTCAATTCTACTTTAATATTGTCATTGTGATATGTAAAGCACTTTTAAAGCTGGCTTAAAATTTTAAAAAGAAGTATTAAAAATAATGACACTACACTATACTAGAATACAATAATGTATGAATGAATACATAATAGAAAAATATAAACTGTGACATAAGTAGCAGAACATAAAATATATGTGGTAGAGAGAATAGGAGTATAGTTTTTGTATATTAATAGTTAAGTTGTTGTCAGCCTACATTAGATTATTATTATAAAAAGTTTTATGTATGCTTTATGGTAACCACAGAAAAGCAATCACTAGTAGATGTACAAAAGAAAGAGAAAAGAATCCAACCATAGCAGTCTTAAAATTCAACAAATCACAAAAGAAGATAGAAAGATTGGAATAAATAAATAAAAGAATTATATAATAGTCAGTAAATAATTAACAAAATAGTATTAGTAAATCCTTACCTATCAATAATTACTTGAAATGTAAATGAATTAATTCTTTAGTGAAAAGACAGAGTGGCTTAATGTTTTTTTTTTAATCCAATAATATGCTGCCTACAAGAGACTCACTTCAGATATAAGGATGCACATCAACTGAAAGTAAGCAATAGAAAAAGATATTCCATGCAAAAGCAAAAGACAAAAGGCAGTGATGGCTATGCTTATATTAGATGCAATTGACTTGCAGTTAAAATCTGTCACAAGAGACAAAGAAGGTTACCATTGATGATGAAATGTCAATTCAAGAGGATATAACCATTTTAAATATACATGCACCCAACACTGTAGCACCTAAATGTCTAAGAAATATTAGGAGAACTGAAGGGAGAAGCAGACAGCAATAAAGTAATAACAGGGTACTTCAATACCCCACTTTCAACAGTAGATAGACTACCCAGACATAAAAATAAAAAATGAAACAGCAGACCTGAATAACACTATAGACCAAATGGATCTACAGTTATATACAAACAATTTCATCCAACAGAAGCAGTTGCCCATTCTTCTCAAAAGCACATGAAACATTCTCCATGATGGCTCATTTGTTGATACACAAAACAAATCTTAACAATTCTAACAAGATTGAAATCAACTCAGGTATATTTTCTGACTAAAATGTTATAAAACTAAAAGTAGTGGGAGAAATTTTTAAAAATTGACAACTATGTGGAAATTAAGCAATATACTTCTGAAAAACAAAAAAGAAAGAAATCAAAATAAAATTAAAAATATTTTGCGACAAAATAAACTGGAAGCATAACACACTAAAACTTATGGAATGCAGCAAAAACTGTTCTGAGGGATGTTTATAGTGATAAATGCCTACATTAAGAAAAAGATTTTAAATAAACCTAACTTTACACTTTGAGGAATTAGAAATGAAAGAATAAACTAATTCTTAAGTCAGTAGAAGAAAAGAAGTAATAACAATTAGAGCAGAAATAAATGAAACAGAATAGATGATAGAAAAGATAAAAAAGTGTTTTTTAAAAGATGAATAAAATTGACAAAAATTTAGTTAGACTAATCAAGAAAAACATTCTAAAATACAAAAGACACAAATAAAATTATAAGTGAAAAGGAGACATTGCAACTGATACTCTATGAATACAAAAGATCGTAAGAGATTATTATGAAAAATTACATGCCAACAAATTAGATAATTTAGAAGAAATGGGTAAATTCTTAGAAACATACAACCTACCACAAGGGAATAATGAAGAAATAGAAAATCTGAACAGACAAATAATGAATAAGGAGATTGAATCTGTAATCATCTGTAATTAAAAACTTTTCAAAAAAGAAAAGCCAGGACCAGAGGGTGTTGTGGGTGAATTCTATGAAGCTTTTAACAGAGAAGTAATGTCAATCCTTTTCAAATTTTTCCAAAAACCTGAAGAGAAGGAAACACTTCCAAACTCATTTCGTGAGACCAACATTACTTTGATATTAAAGTTAGACAAAGATCCCACAAGAAAAGCAAATTACAGGTCAATATCCTTAATGACCATAGATGCAAAAAATCCTCAAAAAAATACTAATAAACTGAATATAACAGTACATTAAAAGGACCATATGCTGTAGTCAAATAGAATTTATCCCTGGAGTACAAGGATTCTTTAACATATGTAATTCTGTTAATGTAATACATTGCATTAACAGAATAAAGAATAAAAATCATATGAACATCTTAGTATATGCAGAAAAAGGTTTGACAAAATTCAGCATCCTTTTATGATAAATAAAGCTGTCACTAAATTAGATACCAAAGAAATGTACCTCAACATAATAAAAGCTATATACGACAAGTTCACAGCTAATCCCATACTCATGATGAGAAATTGAAAGCTTTTTGTTAAACAGTAGGAACAAAGAAAAGGGTGTCTACTCTTGACACCTCTATTCAACACAGCACTGGAAATTCTAGCCAGAGCATTTAGGTAAGAGAAATAAAAGGCATTCAAATTGGAAAGGAGGAAATTAAATTATGTCTGCTTATAGATGATATGGTCTTAAATATAGAAAACTATAATGATTCTACAATAAAACTGTTAGAACTAATAAAAAATTAATAAAGTCACAGGCTACAAAATCAACATACAAAAATGAAGTTTTGTTTCTATACACTAACAACTATCTATACAAAAAGAAAATTAAGAAAATGATCTCATTTAAAGAATTACTTACATAAATTTAACTGAGGAGGTGAAATATCTGGATACTGAAAACTATAAGACATGGGTGAACAAAATTGAAGAAGGCACAAATAAATCAAAAAATAACTCAGGTGGTGCCCTGTGGCTCAAAGGAGTAGGATGCCAGCCCCATATGCCGGAGGTGGCGAGTTTAAGCCCAGCCCTGGCCAAAAACTGCAAATAAATAAATAAATAAAATAACCCATGACTATGGATTGGGAGAATTAATATTGTTAAAATGTTCATATTATCCAAAGTAATATATAGATTCACTTCAATCCCTATAAAAGTTCCAATGGAATGTTTCACAAACGAAACACACCCCCCCCACAATACTTAAATTTGTATGAAACCACAAGAAATCCCCCAAAGCTGAAGCAATCTTTCAAAAAAAGAACAAAGCTAGAGGCATCACACGCCCTAATTTCAAACTATATTACAAAGCTACAGCAATCAAAACAGATACACAGGCTAATAAAACAGAATAGATAGCACAAAAGTAAATCCATGTATGGTCAACTAATCTTTGATAAGGGCTCACAGTAGGGATACACAATAGGGAAAGAAAAGCCTCTTTGTTAAATAAGATGAGGTGGGAAAACTGGATATTCAGATTCAAAAGAATGAAATTGGACCCCTGACTTTCACCATATACAAAAATTAACACAAAATGGATTAAAGATTTAAATGTAATATCTGAAACTGGAAAACTCATAGAAGAAAAAACAATGAAAAAACTTTTTGACATTAGTGTTGGCAATGACTTTTTGAATATGACACTAAAACCACAGGCAACAAAAGCAAAAAAGAATTAAAAACAGAACTATATCAAACTAAAATCAGCAAAGCAATGAAAACAATCACTAAAATGAAAATACAGCCCATAGAATGGAAGAAAATGTTTGACAACTATGTATCTGATAAGATGTTAATATGCATAATATGTAAAAAATGCATAGAACTCAATAGAAAAATCCCAAATAACTCAACTAAAAAATGTACAAAGTATTTGAATAGACTTTTTTCCAAAGAACACATAAAAATAACCAGAAGGTATATATGAAATGTTACTCGTCATTGCTAATCTTCAAAGACATACAAATCAAAATCACAGTGAGATACATTTTACAATTATTAGGAAGAATATTTAAAATGACAAAAGATAAATTTTGGTGAGGGTATGGAGGAAAGGAAATCTTTGTAAACCGCTGGAGGTGAGGGATGAAAATTGGAATGTCCATTATGGAAAATAGGTCAAAAAAATTAAAAATTGAATTACCACAAATCCAACAACCCCACTTCCGGGTATATACCCAAAGAAAATGAAATCAGTGTCTAAAACAGATATCTGCACACCCATATTCACTGTAGCATTATTCACAATAACCAATATATTGAAACAAACTAAGTGCCCATTGACTCATAAATGGATTAAAAAAAAGTCCTACAGAATATCATTTAGCCAAAAAAAAGAAAGAAATCTTGCCATTTGTGAAAACATGCATGAACCTAGAGGACATTATGCTAAATAGAATAAGTCTGACATAGAAAGACACAAACTGCATGAGCTCACTTATAGGTGGAATCTAAAAAGTTTGAACTCACAGAAACAGAGAGCAGAACAGAATGGTGGTTGCCAATGACTTGGAGTGGGAAAAAACAGGGAGAAATTAATCATAAGGTGGCAATTTTTAGTTATAAGTTGAATAGTTCTGGGGATCTAGGGTATAGCATGAGTATGATGGATATATTAATTTGATTGTGATAATCATTACACAATGTATAAAATGTATTAAATCTCCATGTTGTACACCTTGAATATGTGTAAGTTTTATTTCTCCATTAAATGTTTTCAAATGATAAAGAAAAAGAAAAATCTCTATGGTGAACAGTAGGATACTGCTCAGAAGTGAAAAGAAATGATCTATTCAATAATGTAGATGAATTGCAAAGTAATTATGTTGAGTGAAAGAAGCCAGAGAAAGAGTACATACTTTATACTTTGGTTATATAACACTCCAACTAATAGGAACTGCTCTATTATAACACAAATTATCTCAGTACTTGTTCTCAGAGATGAGGAAAGAAAGGGTAGAAAGGGGCATTAGAACTTCTGGGCGTGTTTGATATGTTTGTTATCTTGATTTTGGCAATGACTTTAAGATAGTGTATCAAAACTCTTCAAATTGTACATGAGTATAGTTTGTTTTATACCAATTATAACTCAAGAAAACTTTTTAAAAGGCATACAGATTGCCAACAGGTACATGAAAAGGTGCTCACTATCAGTAATCATCAGATAAATGCAAATCAAAACCACAACGAGATACCACCTGACATCTGCTAGAATGTCTCTGCACGAAGGCAAGAGATAAAACGTGTTGACAAGGATGTGGAGTAAAGGAAACCCTTGTATACTGTTAACAGAAATGTAAATTGGTACAGCCACTGTGGAAAACAGAGTGGAGGTTTCTAAAAAAATTGAAAATGTAACTACCATATTATCCAAAACCTTGCTTCTGGATATGTCTCCAAAGGAAACAAGATCAGTATGTTAAAGAGATAGCTGCACTCACATGCTCATTGCATCCTTATTCACAAAAGGAATAACCTGAGCATCAGCGATAGATGAATGGACGGAAAAAAATATGATACAGACATAGAATAAAATATTATTAATCCATTAAAAAGAAGAAAATCCTACCATTCCCAACAACATGGATGAACCTGGAAGGTATTTGCTAAGTGGAATAAACTAAAGAAAAATACTATATGGTGTCACTTACATGTGGAAAATAAAAATAAAACAAAACAAAATGTCTTACTCATAGAAGCAGAGAGTAAAAATGGTAGTTGTCAGTTGGTCAAAGGGTATGCATTTTTATCTTTGAAATGAGTAAATTCTGAAAATCTAATGTACAGCATGGTGACTATAGTTGATAATACTGTATTGTATACAGGATTTTTTTTAAAGGTCTATGAGGCAGTGAGTGTGTTTGATTATGGTAATCATTTCACAATCTCTCTCTATCTATCGTGTTATACACTTTGAATATGTACAATTTTATTTATTTGTAACTCAGTAAAGTTGAAAAATTATGTAAAAATATTTTTAAAAGGAAAGAAAATATACTTGTCATTAGTTATAAAGAAAATGCACAGCAAACCCACAATGAGGTACTACTATATACCTACGAGGGTGGCTATAAAAGAAGAGAAAAAATTACAAGTATTGGCAAGGATGTAGTGAAATTGGAATCCTTGTACTTTGCTGCAGGAAATGTAAAAATGTGCTGCTATTGTGGGAAACAGTTTGTTCCTCAGAAAGTTGAACATGTTATCACATGACCTAGCAATTCTACTCCTAGGTATAAACCCTAAAGAATTGAAAACAGGTACTCAGACAAGCTTATGTGCATCATTGCTGATAGCAGCACTATTCACAATAGCCAAAATGTGGGAAAACCCCCAACATTTATCAACAGAAGAATGGATAAACAAATTGTGATATACACATACAAAATAAAATACTATTTAGTCAAAAAAGGAAGTACTGTAATATGAATGAACCTCAGAAACATTATGCTATGTGAAAGACACCAGACATAGAGGACACTATAGTTAGGATATTTGTCTTTCCAAACCTCATGCTAAAATTGACCCCCAATGTTAGAGATGGGGCTTAATGGGAGACATTTGGGTTATGGCATATCCCTCATAAATAGATTAATGCCATCCCTGGAGATGAGGTTGAGCGAGTTCACACTCTTATTAGTTCCCTTAAGAGCTAGTTGTTAAGAAGTGGTTGGCATCTCCCCACTCTCCTCTTTCTCTTTCCTCTTCTCTCTCCATGTGATCTCTGCACACATTGGTTCCCCCTCAACTTCTGTTATAAATAGAAGCAGCCTGAGGCCCTAGCCAAATGCAGATGCCAATATCATGCTTCCTGGCCACAAAACCATGAGACAAACTGCTTTTCTTCAAAAATTACCTGACCTCAGGTATTCCTTTCTAGCAACACTAAAAGAATAAGATGAAAGGTTACATATTTGTATTATGATTCCATTTGTATAAAATATCCATAATTTGTAAATATGTAGAGACAGAGAGCAGATTAGTGGTTGCCAGGAGCTACAGAGGGAGAAGGTAGGGTTAGGAGGAATAGGGAGTAATTGCTCAATGGATAGAAGGTTATATTCTGGGTTGATGAAAATGTTTTAGAACTAGATAGAGGTGGTGGTTACATGACCTTTTGAAAGTACTAAATGGCACCGAGTAGTACACTTCATAATGTTTAATTATATGTTATGTGAATTTTACCTCAATTAAAAAAACTAAAAGATAATAAATAATTTTAAAAAATAAGTAAAGGTGTATAATTTACTACAAAAGTAATACTATCTTTATTTGCAGCTAACATTATAAGATGTATAAAAAATTCTAAGGACTCTAAAACAAAAGCTGTAGAAGAAATAAGTGAATTTAGCAAGTTTATAGACTACAAGGGCAATATACAAATAATAATTTGAAAGTGAAATAGATTATAAATCATGTTACATCAGTATAAAATATGAAAATGAGATAAATTTAATAAATTATGTTCAAGATTATGCCTTAAAAACTATAAAATATTGTTGAAAGAAATATAAAAATAAACAAAACAAAAGCATACACTAAGGAAAAGAATTCTTATTTAATACATGGTTCTGGGAGAAATGGTTAGCCACATGTAGAAGACTGAAACTAAACCTGTACCTCTCACCACTTACAAAACTTGACTCAAGATGGACAAAATATTTAAATCTAAGACACAAATGATAAAAATTCTAGAAGAAAGTGTGGGAAAAATTCTTGACAATATATGCCTGGAGAAAGATTTTATGAAGAAGTCCCCATTAGCAATTGCAGCAACAACCAAAATAAATGGGACTTAAGCTAAAACACTTTGGCACAGCTGAAGACACAACAAATAAAGCAAATAGATAGCCTTCGGAATGGGAGAAGATATTCGCATGTTACAAATCTGACAAAGGGCTAATACCCAGAAACTACCAAGAACTCAAACTAATCAGCTAGAAAAAAGCAAATAATCCTGTTTATCACTGGGAAGAGACATGTACAGAACCCTCTCTCAAGAAGACAGACAAATGTCCAAAAACCACATGAAACAAAGCTCATCAAAGCTCTTATCAAAAAATACATGAAACAAAGCTCTGATCATCAGAGAAATGCAAATCAAACCACCTTGACATATCACCTAACCCCACTGAGAACAGCCCATATCACAAAGTTCCAAAGCTGCAGATGCTGGCACAGATGTGGAGAGTATGGATTACTTTTATACTGTTGGTGGCACTGCAAACTAATACAGCCTTTTTGGAAAGAAGTGCGAAGAATCCTTAAAGAGCTAAAAGTAGGTTTGATCCCATAATCCCATTACTAGGTATCTATTGAAAGAAAAAAAAAATTACCGCAAGAACATTTGCCAATTGCACTAGCATGTTTGTTGCATCAAAATTCATTTACACCAAGATGTCGAAACCACCCAAGTGCCCAACAACTCATGAATGGATAAAGACATTATCGTAGATCTATACCATGGAATACCATTCAGCCATAAAAAGACTTTACATCTTTTGTATTTACCTACATAGATTTGGAGAACATCCTCATAAAGTATCACAAGAATAGAAAAGCAAGCATTCAATGTACTCAATACTAATATGAAACCTGTAGAGGAACAACTGCACACCCACACAAGAGAAAAACACAACCAGATTGATGTAGAGGAGAGGGAGGAGGAGAAACAAGGGAGAAGGGAGGTGGAGGGGGTTTGGTGTGCTATCAGCCACAATCTAAGGTCATGTGGCAAACCTGGGTGAAGGGCCCAACTACAACTTGGACTTTACTTAACAAATGCAACCAATGTAACCTAATTGTTTGTACCCTTATAACAATCCGAACTTAATAAAAAGAAATTTTAAAAGACCTAAATAAATAGCAAGACATATCATGTTCATGCATCCAAAGATTCAGTATTGTTAAGATCTCATGTGTCTCCAATTTAATCTATAGATGCAAACAATTCCAAAACATCTGTCTCCAATTTAATCAATAGATGCAAACAATTCCAGGTTTCTTTTTGTAGAAATTGGCAAGCAGATTCTAAACTTTATAAGGAAATGCAATATACCTAGACTACTCAAAATATTTTTTAAAATATCATATAAAAGCTTTATATTACCCAATTTCAGACTTATGATATAGTTATAGTAATTTGGAGGTATTCAAATAAAGATCGGTTTATTGGATCAGTAGAACAGAATATGTGGTCCAGAAATAGATCTTCACATATATAATAAATTAATTTTCAATAAAGGTAAGTAGGTAAATCAATGAAGAAAGAAAAGTCTTTTCTACAAATAGTGCTAGAATAATTGGATATCTATATGGGGGGGAAAAGTAAAGCTTGACTCTTACCTCTTGGCATACATGAAAGTTAACTTAAAATGGATGATAGACTTAAACATAGATGCTAAAATTATTATCTATCTATCTATCATCTATTTATATTCTTCACTTTCCATATACTCCATGAGTCAGACCTTACTGCTTTCACTATTTTACCAAACTCTGGTAAATCACTAATGACCTTTTATATTTCAGTTCAGAGACTACTATTTTGTCCTTATTTACCTGAGTCCTCTACAGTATTTGATACTACTGATCACTCCCCTCCCCCGGATTCCTTGATGTGGCATTGTGATGCAATGAGACATATGTGTTTGGCCTCTGCCCCCCAGTTCCTGGCACAGAACTCCTAATCCCTGAGAATTTTCTGGGCAATAGGAGTCTTGCATTTTAATGAGGTGACTCTCAGTGGGCTCTTGGATTGTTCACAAGAAAGACCAAGCAGTGATTGTAAGCTTGGAACTTCAGCCCCACTTCCATTTTCCAGACAGGAGAGGGGTTGGGGATTTAGTCATGTCCACATCATGAAGCCTCCATAAAAATCCCTGACCTACAGTGTTCAGAGAGCTTTCAGGTTGCTGACTATGTAGGGGTGCTGCAAGGGAGATGTGCTGGAGAGGGCAGGAAGTCCCACATTTCTTCCCACATCTGTGGCCATAGTACCTCTTCATCTATTTGTATCCTTCGTCATATCATTAATAATAAACTTGCAAATGTTAGTAAGTACCTCCCTGAGTTCTCTGAGCCATCTAGGAAATTATGGAACCCGAGGAAGGGGTTGTGAGATCCCTGGTTTACATCTGAAAGATCAGAAGCACAGGCCACACCTGTGACTTGCACCTGTAACCCGAAGTGGGCCTGAGTCTTTTACCTACAGGTCTCCAGGTAGACAGTGCCAGCATTGAGTTAAATTGTAGGATACCCAACTAGATGAGGTGTCAGAGAACTGGTCAGGAATAAGTGTGGGGAAGAAAAAATCCCATATATTTTGGCGACTAGGCGTAAAGTATTGATGGTTGAATGAGAGACGCAAACCCATTTTTCCATATTCACTTGGCTTTCTCTATATCAGGCTCCCCTGATGCTTCTGTTATGTCTCTAGCTCGGCAGCTGGTATCCTCTATGAAGGTCTCATTAGACCAGCGATTCTCAGACTCTGGGTTATGACCCACAGGAACGTATTAAAAGGCCACGGCATTAGGAAGGTTGAGACCCACTGCATTAGACATTGGTCTCCCTAGTGCTTGACTTTGACCCTCCACTCTGCTGAGTCTACAAGCTCCACATGGGTGAATGCAGTGATTGTTTTCGTTCTCATGGCTTCAGCTGCCTCCTGTATTCTGACAACTGTGAAGATCTATACAGTATTTCTGACTCAGATTTCCTTTCCAGAGCTCCTCATGCATAACCATACCAGTCATCTCCCACAGCAGTGCAAACTCTACATATCCAAATTCATACCCTGCCAAATGTCTCTTCCTCCCAAATGCTCCAGTTTCATTCGTGGAGCCCTATCCTCTCAAGTGCCCATGCCAGCAACCTGAAATCTGACTTTTCATTCTCCCTCTATGGACATCCAGTAAATAATCAAGTCTTAAGTAGACTTGAGCATTTCTCAAAAGAGGCAGAAGAATGTCATGGTTAGAAAGAGGGTCCCTTGAGCCAAAATACATGAGTTTGGAGGTAGGCTTTGCCAATTACCGGCAATTGACCTTGGTGGTGTTACTTATTTTCTCTGAGCTTCAATTTCCTCATATAGGAGAAAAGAATGACAATAATAGTACTTACTTTATAGGGTTGTTGAAGATTTAAATAAATGCATGGAAAGCATCTAGAAAGTAGCCCACAGTAAGCATTCAGTAACTTATTATAGTTATTACATTGTTCTTAATTCCTCACCACCTTCACAGCCACTACACCCATGCAGATATTTCTCCTACCTGGGTATTTTTGTTCCTTCTCTTCTTCCAAGATGGCTTAAGATGCTGTGTTGAGGTTTGGTACCCAGGTCTTGGTGTCCGAGTGGTCCGGGCTATCTCACAGCAAGCGACAAGGCAGAATCCCGAATGATGCTAATTATTTGGCTTTCGAGCGAGGCCAGGCTGGGAAGCAAAAGAAGGTTCAAAAGGACTTCAGGAGAAGGAAGCAAGAACGGAGGCTGAGGGGAAGGGCTGGCCACCCAAATTGGACTGAGACAAATGAGTGTTTGGAGGTGGAGCTGGAACTATTCCCAAAGCAAAACGTGAAAGGGAATAAAAAGAAAGCATATTTCAGAGCCAGTCTCCTAACTTAGGGCTTTGCAACCCATGCTCTATATTAACATCATCTGAGGAACATTTAAGACATAATGAAGCCTGGGCCCAGCCCAGCCAGATTCAATCAGACTCAGGATTGAAGTCTGAGCACTACTATTTTTAAATACTCCAGGTAATTCTAATGCGTAGCATGTGGCTAGGGTGGCCAACCGATTTCCTAACTAGTCTCCTAACTTTGATCATTTCTCCAACCCTGTCCCCACCTGTCATGGGCATCCACGCAGTTTGTACTTGTTTTTCTTCAGGCAAAACCAATCCTGTCATGTTTTAGTCTGAAGCCCTCCAGGGGCTCCCCATAACCCCACAGGACAAAAATCCTCATTCCTTAGCATATAAAAAGTCTTTCCTAATTATGGCCTTATCTACTTCCCACTGGTTTCTGAAAGCCAACTCAGCACATTTTTTTTTTCTAGCTCTGAGTTTAGTAACGTAAGTTTGAAAGCTTGAAATCAACCATGGTGTGAGTATGTTTATACCATAGAACTTGGCAAATGTTAAAGATCAGGGTTCCCCCATTCCTGCCCCAGAAAGTTTACAGTTAAAGATTTACTAATTTATCACTGCTTTCTTACATATTTTTCACCCAGAAATGTTAGGCATACTCTCTACTGGAATGTTAGGCATACTCTACTGAAATGTTAGACAACTTGAACTTTCTAGAACATGGCCTTTCAGATATTGTTTCTTCTGTTTACAATATTTTTGTCTTTCCTTCTTAACTA
Organism: Galagoides demidoff; assembly: GCA_963574575.1. Classification (NCBI taxonomy): domain Eukaryota; kingdom Metazoa; phylum Chordata; class Mammalia; order Primates; family Galagidae; genus Galagoides; species Galagoides demidoff. The sequence continues at coordinate 40,081 of CAUYQV010100320.1, read as the reverse complement.
TGCACACTTTAAATTATCCTTTAAGTCTCAACCTGAATATCACCCTCCCTGTGAATTCTTTCCTGACGACTCTAAGCAGAGAGACCTATTTTCTTTCCGGTTATCATTGCACGTAACTGGGGTGATATTTAAAATTGAGTTTTGCTGTATTTAATAACCTCAGTTGTTTGTGTATTTAAATAGTGTTTTTCCTCATCATAGCAGACCCCTTTGTGTCAAGGCCCCTGTCTGTCATCTTTGGATCCCCCTAACCTATTATAGTATCTGGCATATAGCAGGCACTCAACAATTGTTTCTTTAGTGAATAAACAGATGAGTAAATGAGAAGTTAAATAAGTAAACTTTGATGGAAGACAATATTCAGAACAGACAAAAGCTTGGAGAAACGCTACAATGCCTCCTTTTTGGAGGGTATTTAATGCCAAACTTGAACTCCAGCTCATAGTAAATGGAGAACCACTGAAATCTTTCTGCAAGGGAAGTGACCTGTAAGAAACCATGTTTAGAATGGTTAGTCTGACAGTGGTGTTTTGAGTGGACTGAGAGGGAAGAGGAACCCACACAGGAGACTTTGGTCATCGGGATCAGAACCTCTGGTGGAAAGGTAAAGTCAGAGGTGGGCTCAGCAGAGGTGCACCTACCAGTCATGGGGCTCCCAGGATGTGTGCAGAGTGAATGTAATCGTGAGGGGCCCAGAAATAATGGGGACAATTTGGTCTGCTTGCCCTGAAGCATAGAAAATGTAGGGACATACGATGACTTTCTTCAAATCTTTGACAACCACTCCCAGGAGAACAGGAATTAGCCAATTTATTTCTGTATTCTGAGTTGCCTAGAGGTCAGATCTAAGACAAATAGAAGGAAGACTTTTTTTTATCTATTAGACATGTCTAAAAATGGAACAAGCTGCCTAAAAATGTAGTGAGTTCCTTGTCACAGGAAATGATCAAGCAGAGCAATTGGTGAGGCTGTTATAAAGGGAATTAGGGAATGAGATCAGGTGATCTTTCCAGCACTTAAAATTCTGTTATTGTCTGCTGGGCTTTGGCCCAGTGAGTTGAAGACAATAGTGTGACTAGCAGGGGCACTGCAGTGCAGCTGGAATTTCCAGACACAGAGTTGAGGAGAACACTCAAGGGCAGAACTACTGTTGGGAGTCCAAACCCAGGGCTGTTTACATTAGGCCATAGTCATCCTGGTGCAGAAAGGTGGCCACTCTGGGTTGAATAATCTCTGGGCCTCCTGAAACCCAGAAGACGTGCATGGACTGTGAGAGGGCCTCAGGAGGCCATGAGAAAATGCCCCACAGAATCTTTCCTTCCCCCTTTCTTAGCTTCAGAGAATCATTTTCCCATTGATCCAACAATGGTAATGTCTTCAAATTCTGCCTTTTCACCCTTAAAGTCCTCCTGTCTTGCTATGTGTGTTCTTGATCACATGTCTCTTCTTTCCCTTCCGGGATGTTGCTCCAATACTCTTGACACCCAATCTTTCCTTTTTCCTCATCCCAAGTATTTACAATTATTTTTACCGTGAGACAAAAAAAAAAAAAAAATCTCTAAAATGACTACCTAGACTTTCTTCATCACTGAGATTTTTAAAGCAGTGTTCCCCTCTCACTGCCCTTGACCTTAGCCATGTTCTTGCACCTTGACCCTTTCCTACAGTCCCACTTTAGCCTCTAAGTGAGGTTGAGGCAATGACGTGACCATCAGCAGAAAGAGGTTGAGATTTGGAGTCAAAAGACTTGGATTCCGTTCCTGGATTAGCCACTTACTATCTGTACTTCCTTTATCACCTTTGCTGTGAGCATTAGATGAGCTAAAGGATGAGGAAGGTATTTTCTCCCCCCAAACTGAAAAGCACTATATAGATGTTAGTGTTACTAAATCTACTGCCCCAGAGATGACGAGTGACACCTTTGATCACCTGATCCAACGGCCTTTTCTCAGTTCTTAATATTGTAACTTCCTGGCCTCACTTAATCGTATTGGCTGTGCCCTCCTTTGTGAAATTCACATGCCGCCATTTTGCTTCAGATCTCTATTATTTTTTTAATTAAAAGATTGCAGATATAGGTAATGTCCATCTCTCCAAATTAGCACCCACTAATTTGAAGTGTGTATCATATCTATTGTGTTTTATGATTTTACTAAGGAAGCCTCTTTCTCTCATCGTCTTTGGATGAAGCTGCCATGACCCTTGTACTCACTGTAGGGCTGAGCCATCTGCCAATGGCCAAGTGGAGCTGCTCTTAAATAAAATTATGATTTTCTCTTATTTGTTACTAAGAACATAGCATCTCCTTTCTAGATCCTTCCCTGGAGTCTCCTTATTTCCCAACATCAACATTCTTATCGGTTCTCTTCCCTTTTCTGTGGTTATATAATCTCTTTCACAAGGGTCCAACTATCCCTTCTGGGGACATAACCAGATCAGACTTCTCTCCCAAGCTCTGGTCTCAGGTTTATAACTCTGCTGGATTTCTTCTCTGGTTTTCCTGCCAGGATCTCAAACTCTTTACTATTGTCACAAGATAAATCGATATATCTTTGTAGAGCCTCTGACAAAGTGATTTGAAAAGGCCACACACTAAAAGATTATTGGCCGGCCCTGCAAAGGACTGCATTTATCATCAGGGACCATCTCCCAAATGCCAATAAGGGAGAACAATCCCTTTTATATAAACTTCATGTTGTAAATTGCTGCATCTGCATGCCAAGTAGAAGGTGGTAATATCTACTCCCTTACATGTCTGGGTATTGTTACAGCATTTTATGGATGGATAATTCCCCAGTACTACCCATCTCTCTCGGTTCTAGATTCCTGGCTTTTGAAACTGTCAATGTCTAAACTCTATAAGCTAACCTCCTGGGTGCCTTCTGGTGCTTCATTGATGGGGTGGACCATATGATCATCAAAAGAGTAATGAGACCAATTCTCATCAGATGTCTTTTCCCTACTATGAACCAAAGGAAAACACTTATCTGGTCTATCTGGCCTGGAAATTCTGTTCTGAAAAATTCTGAGTCTCATCAAACTATAGAAATCTGCTCTTTATATCACATGTGATCTATTTGTGTTTTTCTCTCCCGGTCTCTGTAATTTATTTTTTATTAGAAGTTTAAATAGTTTTCTGTCCCTGTTCTCCATCAGACTTTCAGTGCCATGAGAGTAGTGACTCTGTATCTCTCATTTTTGTCCCCACAACAACGTACTCTATCCACACACACACATACTATATTGCACTTGGTAAGTAAAATAAAAAATATCTAGGTTATTTTTAAATAGGATCAAGAAGGATCAGGTATGGTGACTTTGGCACTGAGTGGTGGGGTATACTGTCCATATGTTACGTGGTGATTGTGTTTCAATGTAATACCCTCATTCCCCAACCTCTAGCTCCAAAGAACTTCCTCTAGTCTATCACTCTGACTGCCTGACTTCTTAGCATCAAGCAGCACCCATTCCCCTCCTGCCCTCCAGTATGGCCGGGTAACTGCCAAACAGTGGTGTGCTAGGAGCAGCTCACGTAGGCTTGTGCAAATCCATTGTTTGCATCTCTTCCCAAGCCTGTATTCAGGGATATCATGTTGGCAGCTATAAATTGGCAGTGTGGGAGTATTTACACCATGGAAACTGGCAAACACTACAAATCAGGGCTTTCTTTTCCCCCAGAGAGCTGGCTGTAAAACATTTACCAGTACACCACTGTTGCCAACAGTATCCCTCTTTATCTCTTCACATGACTAGCTTCTTCTAGTCCATAAATTTCAGCTCAGATATCATCTCTTCTGAGAGATATTTTTATCCTATGGTCCCCCACCCCCACCCTATTCACTTTCTATTGTATCATCCTGTCTTTCCTGCAGAGGACTTATTTCAATCTGCAACTACCTGGTGCGTGTATTTTGAGTACTGTTTTGTTGTTCATCCTCCTCCCTAGAAACCTCATCTTCTTTCCTTCCCTGCTGTAGTCTCAGGATCTGGTGCAGGCCCAGACACACAGTTGATGCTTCAGAAATATCTATGTGAAGAATAAATAAAAAGAATACATCATTCCAACAGGTCAGGCATCAGAAATGCAAAGTGCAACGTTCCTATATTTGTGTGTATCTCCCAATGTACTTTGAGCATTCAGAGGTTGATTTTCATTGCATTTCCAGGACCTAGCACAGTGCCTGAAACATAGTAGATGATCGTTAAAGTTGTAGGATGAAAGAATAGATAAAATTAGGGACCACCCATTTCATATACATTTCCCTGTAATGCCCCAGAGGACTCTATTCCTTTACCCTCATCTGCAACATAAAAGCACCACTGCTTCCTTCTGAGAAAGCAAAACGTCTAATGCAGAGTTCATCCTCCCCAGAGCTGCGGAAAAGACTGGGGTGGCATCGATTTATCTCATTCAACCTGTATTTTTCTTCTCTGGCTGGGCCAGAGCAATTCATTATGTCACCCTTAAGCAAGTCACCAAATGGGAATGAGAGAGGCCATGGCCCCCGTCTCTTCCAGTGGGCTGCCGCAGAGATAGCTTTCCTTGCATGGATGAATAGCTGTAAGTCACCTTTGCCCCAGCCTCCTGGAGAAGGCAAAAGAAGTTTTCTAAATGTTTTCCTGCCACACAGATCACTGAATTATGCATGAGGCCAAACCTAGGGAGCAGTGAATTTTTGTGGGATGGAGAATGGAGGTTCATCCAGAAAGGGAAATCAAACCTTCTTGCCTCCTCTTGTGATAGGTTCCCTTGATTGATAACTAACGTTATATTATCCTATATTGTTAGTATATTATTGGTGGCTTTGGCAGCAATATAATCCTGGTGCTGAGTGAGGGTAATTCTTTCTTTCTAGTCAATTGTATTTACTTTACTCAGTCAAGGCAGCTTGGAGATGGAGCCTGGCTGATCCAACTCAAATCAATTAGATCTACTACCTCTCTGGATGTTGACAAACAGTATGAAAGAAAGAAGAATATTCATGATTTCCCCCCAAACCAGGGGAGGTCACAAGCCTTGGTGAGTTTACAAGAAACTTCTGGTGACACAGCTAAGGAAGCCCCATGGCCTTCATGCTCACGGTAGGGCTGAGCCATCCATTGAAGGCAAGTGGAGCTGCTCAACTGATCAAAGTAGAGATGGTCGTCTTCATCTGGTGAGCACTGCACTCTCAGATGGATTTTCTCCCTGTTCCCGTTCCTCTTTTCCTGCAGACAGTTGTGCTTCTGGACCAGAGGACTCCAGCCATCTCACAAGGCAGAAATGCCTCTGAAACCTCAAATTATACAATCAGGAGTGGGGGAAGGGATGGATCTGGAGTCTTTGGATATGGATCTTGGGTAGAAAACAAAATCTCTAAACAGAGCAGAGAAAGCCACTGAGGTTAGCCGCGTGTATCTCAGGAAATCTCAACAACCCATAAGGAAGGGCTGAGCCACGTCAGGATGTCCCAGCCAAGGCTTTCCATTGTTCAGGGAAGCATCACCTTGCAATGAGAGATTCTTTTTCTGGAAACTCACAACCATTCCACTCACATCCTGTATAAGGGAATGAAATATATTGAAATTGAATTGAAATATATTGAAATTTATATTGAAATAAAAAATATATATTTGGATTGAGTTCTGAATTGGACATTTTTAAAAGCATTGTGACATTGGTTACATGGGTTAATCTCTCTGAACCTCACATGTTTCCATCAGATTCAGTGGGAACCATTGGAAACACCCCCACACTCCTCACAGAGTTTTATCAGAGGCAAACGAAAGGAGATGATGCTTATAGAAGATATTCGTATACATTCTACTGGATGTTTGATCTGACAGTACCTTTCCCTTCTTCCAGAAAGTGTCCTTATCTCCATCTTCTTGGAAATGTTCCTTCCACAAGACGAACCATGTGGATTGAGTAAAAGCTGCCATGTTGTTAATTCACGTGTGGATATCTTTCCAAAGCGAGGCCAGTCAAGGCTACCTGCTCTCATAGCTGATTGGGACAGCTCCAAGGTGGGCATCTGAACTCCAATGAGGTATATGGACCCCTTCCCCAAGGGTTTTGATCTTGGTCTAAGAAAGAGTGTGAAAGAATTCTCTCTGAGGTAGAATTATTAGATGTGAGGCCTGGAGGTTTTGGGTAGCTCTGATTCTTCCTCATACGTGGGGGAAACGGATCTGCTGAGAGAGGAAATGAAGTTGAATTCAATGAACAGGCAGATATGAAATACAGAAAGAGTTATGGTGATATATCTGGTTTGGGTTTTCCTGTGGGTCCAAATGAATCTCTTCTTTTTCTACAGCTTGAAAGGATATTATTGTAAGAGCGTTCCAACACATCCCTCTTTTTGCCTAAGCCAGCTTTAGTTCTATTTCTGTGTCTTACGACCAAAGAAACTCAACAGAGAGGTAGCCATTCATTATTCTGGTTCTCCGCTCTGAGGGGAGCTTGGATCTCCCTGATCTTTCTATCTATAGACTTCCTTCTCCAAGGCCATCACCCTCTCCATGTCCTTCATTCATGCCACAAACAATTTACCAACTTTTCCCATGTGCCAGGCACCCTCTTGAGCCTCTAAGAAGACATTTGGATGCTATCCTGAGAATGCTAACCCAAGTACCATGCCTCAGAGGTACTTAGTTAGAAAGCAAAGTCCAAGCGTTTATTCTGATGTGCACAATGATTTATTGCCTTTTTTTTTTTTGCATTTTTTGGCTGGGGCTGGGTTTGAACCCACCACCTCCAGCACATGGGGCCAGAGCCCTACTCCTTTGAGCCACGGGCGCCACCCAATCCATTTTGGGTTTACAAAAACCAATCCTATGCATTTATATAGGATTCTTTATATCCTTTGTGGAAAGGGGTAGGTTAGGTTATAACTCACTAAAAATTGCTGAGCACCTACTGCTAGTGGGACCTATTGGGGGAAAAACATGTGCCCTTGCCCCTGACATGCACACACTCTTGTTGAGCAAATAAGGCAAACCTAGAGAACACAGCAGAAAAATCAAAGCTGGAAAATTAGGGGGCACATATCATAAGTGTTTCAAACAATCAGAAAAGATAAGTCTTCGACTGACTAGGGTGTTTAGTGCAGAATTAATCCAAGGTGTAATCTGTTGGAATTGTTTTGTCAGACATGCATGGTATTTAATTTTTAAAATATCAGTGCTCATTATTTGAAAAGCAGGAGGTTGCATACTTTTAAATAACAGATTTTTGGTTTCTGTTAAATGAATGTGTAGGCTTGACCACCATTCCCTCTTGGCAGTAACCAGCTGGAACTGAGTAACTGCTACCTCCTTAATGCTGGGCAGCCATGCTCCTTTTGCTACCTGGCTTTATGGGTTTGAATCCTCCAGAATGGTTCCCAGAGGCGTTTGAACTTACTACCTGAGGCCCAAGTTGGAGCTCAAAAGGCCCCAGTCCCCCCAGAAGCTGGAAGGAGAGACATTAGTCCAACACACATTTAAGGATGATGCCCACCTTGACAAGGTCCCAATTCAGCATTTTTCACACTGTCATTGACCAAGATACCCGATGTCAGCAATTACAGGCTGCATTCACCCACCAGGCTACAGGTGAACTGAATTCAGGGGCAGGCTTCCCTGTAGGAACACAGAGAGGGAGGAATCCTTTATCAAGTCATCAGCTACTAAACACCTGCCACTCAGAGCCTCAGACTTTCTTCAGAGCCTCTTCCTTCTTCTTTTTAACATCTACGTTTTTGCACTTTGTTGCATTTGAATGTAGATGATACAGAATGAAATTCCTTTGGCGGCTGTATGAGCGGGAGTGTGCAAAGTATTTATGAATCCTAAATGAAGCTGGCTGCAGAGCCAAGGAGCTCCAGCAGAGCGCCGGCGTGTGCGCCCGCCAGAGTCTGATCTCTTACATGGGAAGCTGCGTTTGATATCTCATTTGTTGGCTGTGTTCCTCGCAAAGCCGCGCGCTGTTTAACCCTCTTTGCCATGGCAAAGGAAACGCTGCAGAAGCTCCCGGGGCAAGAGGAAGGCGATCAGGTGAAAACGCCATGGGATGGTCAGAACAGAAGGCTCTAGAGGCGTGTGGGAGGTGCTGCCACCCTCTGGCCGGGCGTAGCACCACATGCTCCTGGACCACTCCCCTGCAGGGACAGCCCTGCCCTTCAATCATCCTGAAGTCCCAAGGATTGCAAGGGAGTTGGGACTGGTTTGGCTTTTAGTTGGGTTCTTAGATAAACCCATGCTTTCTCCATTTCTGGTTTCATAAGAAACTTCTCTTGAACAAACCAAGACCCCCCCTCCAACTGTGGCCTAGGAGAGACACAGCATGTGGCCGTGGCTGAATCCGCCTCTCCCTGCTAGATATTCAGCCCACGCATGACAAAGTCTTTGGCAAAATGCTAGCAATCAGAAACCGGCTCTTCATAGACATAAAAGAGTCGGTACATAGGTCTCCCCAATAATGATAGTCTACATGCATTAGCATATATTTTCTTGAGAAATGAACTACCAGAATATGTCCCTAAAAGCAATTCATTCTATTTACAGCTTTTCTGAAGCCCCTGAGAGGGAATCATCTTGGAGCACTGCAGACACTACACTGAAAATAGTGAAAAACATTCAATTTGGAAACAATTTTACCTCGATCTATCTCCCCCCTCCTTTGTGCGTCAGCCCACGGCTTCAGTTCCTTCTCCTAACTGAAGGGGGTCCCTGATGTGCCTCTTCCTGGGGTCACAGAGGCAGGGATGATGTTGTTTCCTCACAGTGTGGCCAGAGTGGGCAAGAAGGACACCAGATCTGTCCTCCTGGTGGGAACACCTTATTCCCAGAACCGAGGGAGGCAAAGAACAGAGACTACATTGCGTACAACAACAACACTATTGTTAGGACATACAGATTATTCTCAGGAGGTAACTACAGCTCTTTAAAATAGTGACAATGTGAATGTCATGTCCTATTACCCCATCCTCTGGGCTAATAATAAGATTTTGTAACCATGTCAACAGCAAGAGAAAGGGAGGGAGAAAGTATCCCTTTGATTACATAAAATGCCCAGGTACCTCGTACAGCCCAGCTGGTGAGCACGTGTAGCCTGGGAAAGGCACCAGGAGAGGGTGTGCTTACAGTCAGGGCTAGATAATCAGTAAATGCCTACTGAGTGCCTACAACCACGCTCTGAACGGGAAACAAACAAGACAAATGTTACAAATGCCATTTCTGCTTCTGAGAGATGTTAACGATCAAGACAGAGATAGGCTACCCCAAGTATGGGTTGTAAAGACACCGAATTTAGACTCAGAAGGCAACAGTTGGGATTCTCCCTCTGCCTTAGCTGTGTGCCCTTGGTGGGATGGTCTCTCTGAGCCTCAGGTCCCTCCCCTGCAAAAGGTGGGTAATAATACCTAGTCCTACATGACCTACAAGCTTCTTGTGAGGATGGAATAAAAAATGCAGTGGTTTCCAAATCAATAGTACAATCCTTTTGAAAGCAAAAAAGTTGTGCGTGAAACTGTAAGATAAAACCCAGATCAGAGCTGAGCTGCTGTAGTTGGAGGGGGTGGGGGCAAAAAGCTCACCCACCTACTCAGCCTTTCCTTGTCCCCAGGGTGGCCCCTGTAGCACCCATGAGTAGCCTATAGCGCTGAGCAGCATAGTATGAAGACTAATGAGGAAATTCTTTGAAATAATATATTGATATTTTTCTTAATATCATTTTATTAGTAATAATCCTGATTGGGCATTAATGGAGGTAATTGCAGAAATGGGGAGAAGGGAGGGATCAATGTAGGCTTCAGGATGTAAATGAGCATTAGGACATGGGCAGAGAGGAGTGGTGAGAGGATCCCAGCTGCGGGAGTGAGCACCAGCAAAGGCATGAGATGAGAACGCGTGCTCTGTAGGGACAGGGAAGATCAGACCATTCAGAGCAGAGCACCTGGGCATAGTGGGGGTGGGCATGCAGGTGCAGGTGTGGTTAAGGCTGCCATCTTTGAAGCAGGATTGACTATGGGATATGTTGGGACTTATAGGGCAGGTGAGCCTGGGTGAGAATGGAGGATGTGTGACTCTAGTTGGGCTAATTCATTGGCTTGAATTCCACCTGTTCAGTGGGGTCAAATTTCTCTCATCAAAGACCATTTACTCATCTGACAATGATCCTTGACTTTGGACCCTGACTGTGGTTCCTAATCGTTACCTCACAGCTCTCCATGTGTCCTCTCCTCTTTCCCTAACTGATGTATATGGAGGCATTAGTCCCCCAGAAAGTCTGTTTACTCAGGATTTAAAGTCTACCTAGATCCCCACAGAGCATGATTGCTGAGGCACCTCTGTAGGCTGTGTGCCTGTGGGGAGGGCTGTCCTGGCCCTGCCTCTGCTGCTGTTGTCCCTTCAGCCCCCAAGGATGACTGACCTTCCCTGCCTGTCTCAGAGCACCTTGTTGTCCTGTCCTCTTTGAAATGCCTGACAGCAGCAAATGCTCGGGTCTCAAAGCAAAATAATGAAATCGAATGAAAGCTCCCCAATTTCTCAACTGCTTGTCCTTGGTCCATTGCGGTACATGGTATGCATTATTCAGAGAGGAGCAGCTGCATTACCTGAAGCAGAAATTCTGTTTTTCCAGGCACCAATCTAAAGTTAATGCTGGAGTGGAGCCGATGGCTCTGCCCAGGAGCTTGTGGGTGCCTGGGGGCAGAGGAAGAAAGCCCAGCTTTCCCCCTAGACCTGAGGAGGTCATCAATGTAACTGATGTCTGCTGCCCAGTAATGAGAAAGGTCATTTCAGTGAGCCCATTCTGGGAGAAGGGAAGTCCTGACAGGTAAGGGCAGGCACAAAGAAAGCCAGCAGGAGAGATGAAGGAAAAAGCACACAGAGTGTCTGAATGGCACAGAAGACCCCCAGAGATGTGGCAAGTACTGCAAATCATTCCCCACTGAATGCACCAGATCCATGAAGATAACAGGACACAGACTAAGTGAGAATGTTATGGAAATGCGTGTGGGTGCATGTGGAGTGAGGAGGAAGGGGCCAGAGTCCACTGTGGTGGATTGCATAGCTACTCCAGATACTCCCGCCCTCCTATAAGAGCATTATGCATCCTTGTGTTTTCCCTCTGACTTGCTGTGGGCTTCAGAAAATAGAGTACATCCTACATACTCAGCCCCCGTCCCTGTGTACCATCCTCCCCCTTGTCGGGATGAACTATGTGACTTCCTTGGGCCAATGAAATGAGAGCCAGTTCAGAAGCTGCACAAAGCACGGCATGTTCAGCCAGTTCTCTCGCTCAGGTCCTTCTATTGCCAAATCAGCAGGCCCCAAATTAGGGGCTGCCCTTTCAGCCTAAGTCCCTGAATGAGAAGACTCGTGGAGCACACCCACAGCTGCCAACATACGCTGTGAGCAAGAAATAAATGCTTGTGGATACAAGCCACTAAGATTTTAGGGTTGTTTGTTACCATAGCAAAGCTGGCTAATATAGTTAATGTCAATCAATGATGAGGAAATTAATCACGTCTGCCTTGAGTTAAGCTTTTTTAAACTTGATTTGTTTATTTAATTGATTGTTGTCATCTTCACTTGGGGTGAATAACATTGATAAATAAGAGGGGTTGTTTGCTTTAATGAATCCATGGAAGAGTGTTGTTGATTTTTATAGAATCCATGTATTAGGATTTGACAAGTCCTGTGTTTGGGCTTCTAGCTGGGTTTCCCTTCATTAGCAGTTGACGAGCTCTAAATGCGGGGTAGACTTGTCCATTCTCTGCCCTCAGTCTGTGAAGAACACACCCCCACCAGCTTTCCCCTGGACTCCTCCCTACTCCACATGGACAGTTTTCTTTCAACTCTGATTCAGTGGGTATTAACTAAGCTCTCACTATGTGCTAGGCCCTGGAGATGAACGTCCATTATCTCATTTGGGTTCCCCCCACCCCACAATACTTTAAAAATAGATATTTTGTTTAGACTATAATAGGAAAATACCATAGAATAGGTAGCTTATAGACAGCATAAATTTATTTCTCATGGTTCTGGAGGCTGGGAAGTCCAAGATCAAGATGGATACAGTGTCTGGTGAGGGCTTATTTCCTGGTTCAAAAATGGTACCTTCTCAATATAGCCTCATGTGGTAGAAGGGACTACCTGCCTCTCTGGGGTCTCTGTTATCAGGGCACTCTATCCCACCATGAGGGTTCTACCCTCATGATTTAATCACCTTCCCAAAGGACTGTCACCTTGAGAGTTAGGATTTCAACATACGACCTTTGGAGGGACACATTTGTTCAGACCATAGCAATTGTTAGATGAAGAAATCAAAGGGCCAGAGTATTTGCCAAGGGCACAGATCTGTTAAGGGACATCTCAAGATTTTAACCTAAGTTTCTTCATTCTTATTACTACACCAAGCCACATGGATTGAAGGTTTTTGTCAGCTTATCATCTAGGATTTAATTAGCCAAAGGACCAGGTACACGGATTCTTGGGCTGGTGGTAGGAAGGTGGGGTAGAAGACAAGACCCTTTACACTTTATACATTTATATTACAATGCATATTTTATTCCCAGACATAAGTTTATTCATATTATATTCCTAGAACAGACAATCCAACAAGCTATGAGACTGAACTCTAGGTAGGTAATTTACCTTTTTGGGTGGGACTTCTACATCCTCCTCAAAGAAAAGCATTAGTGGAATTAAAAATAGATACTTCTGGAAGAGAGACAGTCTCCAAGGGACTGTAATCTTTGAAGAACATTCCTACTATCAATTCTCTGAGAGTAGCCAGGGTATCATATTAACAACAACATCAACAACAACCATGATAATAGAACAATAGTTTTAGTGTCAACAAATATTTTTCAAATCACGTTCATATAAATCACCTATCTGCTGCCTTAGAAGCCCTCCAAGAGCCACTTGAATTTATCCTATCAATAGGCTGCTGATAATCATCTGTCCAGGGTTCCATAACTCTGGGAGTAATGATGATGGACTCACCCTACTGCTGGGGTACCAGCAGAGGTAATAAGAAGTAAGTCACGTCAAGAATAAATGTATATGTTCCTGCCTTGCCAGTCTTGTTTGGAAGGGTTGAAAGATTCCCTCCATACACCTAAAGAGGGACATAGGGTAGGAGACTCTATCAGTGCAAGTATCAGTAAGGCTTGGTATTAGAGGCATACCTCAACATACCGGTGAAGTTATGTTGGTTCTATTGCATAAAGTCAGAGACAGCCTATGCTGGACCCAAGACCCTGCCAGTCTCTGCCAGATAGAAATCAGTGGGGGCCAGGCCTGGCAGGGCTTCATAGAGTCATCTCATGCTTTTCTTGCCTTCAAAAAAACAAAAAAACAAAAAACAATGCCCCCTTGATGACTTGGGAAGCCTGGCAGTGAGTGCTGAAGACGACCTTTCCCTGGTCCTTGTTCCATCCATTGACTAGACAATAGGGAGACAGGGAAAAAAGACAATAGTTCCAGGTTTTCCTATATTTAGTTCTTATACAATTTAATTTTGGGGGAAGCAGTTTTTATGGGACCATTGTTTTCTTCCTAGACAACAGACTTACAAATACATCACCTTTAGAGGTCCCAGCATACACCCATGTCTACTACTGAGAAAAGTGACTTCAACACACAGTCATGGTATGGAAGCAACCTCTATCTGTGGGAGGTTGGCATGCTCCCTGGAGTCTGGCCTCAGGTCCTGTGAAGGGAAGAACTTAAGAATTGGACTTTGCAATAACCAAATCTCCCTACCCAGGGCAAAGGAGAGAGGAGAGTGGACTATCTTGCTTTTCCTGGGAGCCTTCTGAATTGAGGAACACAGCTGGCGCTGAGGGGCTAAAGAAACACAGGGGTGGGCTGACTTGACACTAGTCCCCTATCCTTGATTCTCCTGGGCTGGGATGGCTTCCCTTTCTCTTGTGCTAGATTCCGAGTATGGTGGCCTCCTAAGCTTCATTACCCTGACATCTGTGTTCTTCCTGACCACTGCAAAGTGATGTGCTCAGCAGAAAAAGGCCCTCTCTTTGAGGAGTTCTGATTCTTTCCCTGAGGTCAAGAGAATCACACACCTTGTTTCTGAGTGACTGAAATTCTGAAAGGCTCAGTCTCTAGATCCTGATTCCTCCCCTGGATGCCTTCCTGTTCCCTAGTGTCCTGGAGATTATTGCAGGTAGCTGCCTTTCACGCTGCCTCCCACTCCAAGGACCTGCCAGCCACACCCAAAGCTTCATCCCTCTTCTGAGGCTTTTTAATGTAGGGGTCTTCATGCCTCAGGCTACCTAACTCACCCTTTCACCACAGCTAATGGACCAAGAGTGGGCCTTGGCTCCCAGAGTATCCAACTTCTATCCTGCCAGTGGCCCATATAGGGGACAGGTTTTTAAACCTTTCTGATGAGGCCCTGTGCAATGGCTCGTGCCTTTAATCCTAGCACTCTGGAAGGCAAGGCAGGTTGATTACCTAAGCTCAGGAGTTCAAGACCAGCCTGAGCAAGTGCAAGCAAGACCCCATCTCTAAATATAGCCAGGCTATTGTGGTGGGCACCTGTAGTCCCAGCTACTTGGGAGGCTGAGGCAAGAGGAATGCTTGTGCCAAACAGTTTGAGGTTGCTGTGAGCTATGACTCCAGGGACTCTACAGAGTGTGACAAAGTGAGACCCTGTTTAAAAAAAAAAAAAAAGTTCATTAAAGCTTTCCAATGGGCAGTGGACAGTCCCAGATGGTGACCAGCCAAATCAGAAGCACAAGTGTAAGGGACATAGAGAACCAGTTGGTGAATTCACTGATGGTGGCAGGAGGCCAAGGAGCACCCATCAAGTTGCTCAGTCTCTGTAATGAGGGTTCCGAAGTTGGGAGCAATGCCTGCTACTGGGGTGTGATCTGATTACCCTGTCACCAAAGCTGGGTTGGCTCCTGAGGACCTCCCAAGCCTATATTTTCGTAAGACTTCATTTCTGTGTTCTTGCAATAAGCTCAGTAACCTGACTATTTTTCTTTTTCTTGAGTCTAAAACCCACACAGCATAATTTAAAAACCCAGATTTCAAGGGTAGAACAAAACAATTGACCAGGGTTTCTTTTGGCCCCCACTGGTCTAATTCTTCTTCATGTCTTCTATGGCTCAATTTGAATTCTGTCTGAGCAACCTATCCAGGTCAGGCTGAGGGTCTCTGGCCCTGCTACCCAGTGCAGTGGTCTTGGGGGGGTGGGTTGGAGAACTGTTCTGAAGAGGCTTTGCCTATGGTCCAGGAAAGCAGCTCGGGAAGAGGCCAGAAGAGGCTGGCACAGTGGGAAGGGCTTTCCCCTTCTCCAGACACTGACCAGAGGAAGGGGGAGATGGGAGAGCAAAGTGAGGATGGGGTAGCTATGGTGGGGACTGGGGGCAGGCATGGTCATAAGGGAATAGAGTCCCAGCCTCCCCACGTCTCCTGCTCTTGGCTCAAGCACTGTCAGACAGTAGGGAGGATGGATTGAGTGGATGCCTGATATCTGGGCTGTGCTCCTTGTCTTTAATTTTGGCTTCTAGTCTGATGTCTTTAGCTTACGAAGCTGAGTCTCCCTACTCCCATGGTGGAAAATCTAGTTCTGTGTGCCTAGAAGCCCAGTGTGTAGGGTAAGTGGAGAGCCAGATGGGCTTCAAAGCCCACCTCCTCTAAGAAGCTTTTTCTGCTTAAAAAACACATTCTTTATTCTAAATCATGCTACTGGGGAATGTGAGAGTTGGTCTGTCCAACCAGGAGAAGAGGTACCATATCAGACTCACTTATTGACACACCCTAAATGCTTAACACAATGCTTGGTCCAGAGAAAGGTCTAACTATTCATGGAATGAAAGAAGGAAAGGAAATAGGGATGGAGAGTGGAGTGGGAAGGAGGAAGGGAGGAAGAATGGAAAGAGGAGAAGGAGGAAAGGGAGAAAGGGAGAAATAAACTCTTCTTCTTTTAATTGTTTTTTGAAGCTAAAGTGCCTTTATTTAGTATACAACTACTAAAATGTAATGGTAGATAGCCAGGAACCCCTATGGAGGGATGAGAGAGGGTGCAGAGCTCTACCTGCTGGCCTCCCCTTGTTCTTTGCAGTGGTTCTCTGCATCCTCAGAAATTCAGAGTGAAACTCACTGCATTTTCCCAAAGGGAAAGTGGCCTGTCTAAGCCAGAGCAGGTGCCCAGGCCATCCTGACCACCTGTGCTCCGTGGAGACTGTATTAATTCACACGTTCTAGGTGCACAGAGGCACTGGATGAACGAAGAACCAGGAGGGAGGGAGAGAGGGAGGGAAGGAGGGAGGAAAGATGGGAGGCACTTGCTGGTTCCCAGGCTGTGTGAGCCTGACAAGAGTCATGAACAGCACCCGACACAAAGGATGCCGCACCAAAATAAAATGTATTGTATTTAAATATTCCCCGAGTCATTTTGTGTATTTAAGTCTTAATTCATCTCCTCTAAATCTCTCCCGCTACATTAATGTGACGACTTTGACAGAAAGATGAATAACATTATTAAAGAAGCTTGTGAGCAAATTTCACTCATAAAAATCTCTCATTCACTCACGTGCTCTGCCGCTCACTCCACGTTTGTTCCTGTTGACTTCCCAGCTCAGCTTCCCACCCCTCTGGGCCTCTGGCTGCTGGGGGAGGGTGGTAGCAAAGTGGTTGAGAGGATGGAGGTGTGGAGGCATTTCAAACTCACTCTTAAATCTCCCCCTCTTCCATTACAAAAATAAATAAGTCATTTGAACCAAACTCCTGGTGTTGCAAGACTCAGGATGGAGAAAAGGAGAAGGGAAAAGCAGGACGGGCCACACTGGAGAAAAGCCTTGGAGCAGGGGCACAGAATAGTTTGGCAAACAGCAAGTGATCGGGGAGGATGTCCTCTTAGGGATCCACACATCAGGAGAGGAGGGACCCTAATTACAAAACTGTTTTCTGGGGATTCTTCCAAATAGACACTTTTCAAATGTTGGCTAGGGCCTAGCCAGAGGCAGCTCTGGAAGCTGCCATCACATCCTAGGCCTCCACCCTGGGCCCTGCCTGACCTCTCCAGCTAGGGATTTATGCCCCTCTTTGCCAAGCTACCCTGATGAATCGCTTCCAGGATGGCAGCAAAGTCAATGGTATTCATCTCACCGATGTCTCAACCTTCTCCTTTAAATCATTGCTCCTGTTGGCAGCCGTTTGTTCTCTCCTGACAGCCTAGGTTGGGCCTGCTCCTCCTTTCCTGAGACTTCCAGCCAGAGAAGAGTCTGCAGCCCCTACCTTGGCAGGGCTAGAGGAGCCCCTGCAGCCCCCCTCCAATGCCATGCCTTCCTCACCTGGCCACACGGCTGTTAACATCATCCAAAGTCTGGGGAGCCCACTCTGAAACCCCAAAGGACCCCCTATTGGCATTACTCTCACCCAGCACGTACCACATTATTTAAAAATCCCCTCTTGACATCATCCCTAGCCACTTCTAATCCACGGACGTATCTGCTTCCTCTCAGTATTCCCAATGTCAAGTGGAGACCCTGGCTCATAATAGGTGCTCAATGACTGTCTGATGAACGAAACTTTTAGATTGGAGAGTAGATACCATCTCTTTGGAAAGCCATTTGGCAGTCTCTACTAAAACTAACCATACGTATGCTCTGTGACTCACCTGAGTATACATCCAACAGGAATGAGTGCTTGTGTCTCCCAAAAGACATGTATAGGAATGTTCATGGCAGCCTTATTCCTAAGAGGCCCAAACTAAAAACAGCTCAAATGGCCATCAATAGTGGAATCAGCAGTGGTGTGTTTATGGTGTTAATGCAGCAATGAAAAAGGACAGTGTGGATAAATCTCACAGGTCCAATGTCAAGCCAAAGAAGCTAGACACCAAAAAGATAGATACTACATGGCTACACTTAGGTGAAATTCCAAGACATGTGAAACTTACCTACGGTAATTAGAAGTCAGAATGATGGTTATCTCTGAGGGGTAGGTGGTGTAGGATATCCACCAGAAGAAAACACAGGGAACACCTCTGGGGTATCAGAAATGTTCTAAATCTTGCTCTGAATGTTAATTTCCCAGATACCACACATGTAAAATTTCACTGGGGTGTTCACTTATTACCTGTATACTTTGTATGCAAGTTAAACCTTATTAAAATTGTCAGAGAAAATGTGCGGTGGCTCTCAAATCTTTTTGCAGTCTGTGTCTTGATACATTTTTGTTCTGTTTTCTACAAACCCCAAACCAAGTGAAACCATTACATTAAACTTTCTCTATATTTTATATTATGAAACACGTGACATACTACACGTGCATTTTCTCACCACACAAGCACATGGCCCCCAGAAACTTCAAGCATATTGCTTCCTTTTCCCCAACACCCTGAGTGCAAATCACTGCTTTAAACTATATTCACCTCTTAGCACAAAAGAGCTTCATTGTATCCTAAAACCATGTCTCATAAGAGTGAAATGGTGGGTAGTAAGGAGAATCAGTAGCCCCTGAAGATGTGTTTAGGGGGATAGGAGGCTGTCATAGAGCAGAAGCAAGTGGCCTCTCTCCACTTGGGGGGATCTTGTCCAAGAACCTCATGTCATCAAGCAGTCTGAGTTCAAGGTCTTTCCCAGGAAGAATATCTCATCTCAGCTTGGTTTTCCTGAAAACTAAGCCACATGGGCTCTGTGGCTTCACATGTGCCTGGATGTACCTGGGAGTTGGCAGTTAGAGCCACTGGAGTCAGTCTGGGGGAAGAAATGAGCTGAGTGTGGACAAAGAAGACGAAGTATGAAAGCCACGTCCAAAGACAAGGGCCAGGTCTCAGGAATGAGAGGCAATTCAGCTGGGTGAATTACAAGTTTCCCAGTGTTTGCTACCAAGATCTGATGAAGATCCTTCCCAATGAAGAGGACCACTGGGGATGTCTTGAACTACTTTATAGAAGCATCAGATCAGCTTTGGTTGAAAACAACAAAACATTAAGTGGAACTAGCAACAGCTAAATGGTAATAAATTATAGGAAGAGAAATGCAGGGTCAAGGTTACAGCTGGGTCCCAGGAACAACTGGAAGGAAGCAGGGTCTTGAAGGTCTCAGACCTCTTCACCACTTTGTGTGTGTGTTCCCCATCTGTAAAATGGGAATAATGATAATCCCCACCTCCTGGGTCTAATGTGAAGATGATGTGACATGCTACATGTGACGAACTTAGCACAGCACGTGGTATGATAAGCGCTTAGTAAGTGTGGCTAGAAATCTCAGATTTGCTGACGGTTAAAGCAAATGAAGACCTCTTGGCCACAGAGCTTTGTTTTCAAGGAGTTTGTATTCTAACAGGGGAAACAAGACAGCCCACAGCAAAGCCAGGAAAATAGCCTTTGTTGGGCAAACGGATGTGCTCCTGGGGGCATAGAAATGCAGCTCGGAACAAGTACTGCTTCAGTCCAGCCTGGAGAAGCAGAAATGGGACGGCCGAAAGGGAACAAGGACACCATGGGGTATAACCTGCCCACACCTTGGAGAAGACAAAGCCACTTAGCTGAAGGAAGGGGCCTAGTTCCTGGCCTAGTTCCTGGCCTAGTTCCTGGTCGTTGGTGACCTTGAGCAGATGAGTTACATTCTCTGGTTTACAGCATGAGGATAGAAGAACACATACTTTGGGCTTTTTGGTCAAGAGAGTGGCACACAGCTGGCAAGCCAACCCTCCCCAGGTGGTTACTGGAGACAAGAGTGATACTATGGGAATTTGGGGGACACTACTTTCCCTTAGCCTCCAGGAGGGGCACTGTGCCTCTGCCCTGCCCCATTTACCTGGAGGAACAACCCAGGGCCTGGATCTGAGACCGTAAGAGATTTCCTTTCTCCTCTACCCCAGAACCCAGTAGGATACATCAAATATAGCAGAAATTGCAACAAAAATCAGAGCCCAGTTGAACTAGACTTTAGACAATTCACTCACTGTCTCTGAGTTTGTTTCTTTGTCTGTAAACCCAGAAAGATAATATCTGGAAGGGTAGTTATGAGAACTAAGTTAGGGGTCATTTGTGCAGACTGATGGCCTTCGCCATGAATCCGGAGGGGTGGGCTTTGTTTCTTTATCTCAAGCCCTTGTGCACCCCCCTGCCATTCTCTAAAAGGAACCATTCCTGCCTGGGTGCAGCACATTCTTGTTCTATCCAGGAGGCACACTCGGGCCTCGGCCCCTGCATGTACACACACAGACATCGGCAGGTCATGCCAGCACACACACAGACACCCACACACATGCACACGCGGCTTTCTTTCTACTGTGTACAGAAAGAGCAGCCCGAGTAAATTCCCCCTTCCTCTCTCCCCATGTCGCTTTGTTCTGCCTGCACAGGCAACAAATTAAAACAAGAACCCCCCACCGCCCAGAGCTGCCTGGGCTTCTGCCACACGGGCTCTAATAATAGCCGCGCGGAAAGGCCCCCTGTCCGGCAGGCCCCGCAGCCAGGAGGCAGCGCTTTTCATTGGCAGCCAGAGCAGAGGCTGGGAGCTTTTGCTGTGTTTATTTGGTGTGACTTTGGGGCGATTATATGTTGTTTCTTGTCCTCTGTCTAAGTGCTTCATCAGAGATGGGGGGGAACGAGGGGTGAAGGGGCAGTCGCGGGGAGATAAGCAAAAAAGAAAATTCAACTTCCTCAGGAAAACACAGGCGGCAGGCTCAGTCAATGCAGGCCCCAGCACACAGCAAAATTGAACTTTCCCTGCCTCACAGTGGTCTTTGAAAGCATTCAATTATCTGTCTGCACCTATAGAAAATGTTAGGGATTGCTTCCAGAAGCCTTTAAAAGGGTCTATACATAACAGAGGTGCAAGCACACTCTCAGCAGCAGGCTGGAAAACAACAACAATCTATTCATTTACCTTTGAAAAAGCCAAAAAGGTATAAATTCTGCCCAGAAATCAATCTCCCACTCTCTTTCTTTCTTTGTCTTTTGCCACATCCCTTCCTCAACCTCTCACCCCGTCTCGTGCTTATTTATTTATTTTTCAGCCAAGGCCACAGAAGGAGGCAAAGAAGGCAACGTTAATGCAGAGGCAAGAAGCGGAGTGTATTTTGATGGAAATGCTGGCTCCACTCAGGCAAAGCGGGAGCTCCACAAACTGGCTCCCCACGGGTCTCCCATTCCAATTGAAGGCATTTTCATGGAGCAGCCACCATGGCCTAGCAGCCAAGCACATTAGCGGGTGCCACTTCTTTGGATTCTCCAAATAAATCTTTGAAGTGGATGGGGTGTCTCCCACTTTGCAGGTCAGGAAAGTGAGGCTCAAATAGTTACCGAGTAGCAGGACCGGGAAGCCCCTTCTCATCTTCTGCCTCTCCAGCCAGACCCTTCCTAGCTGTGCCATTTCTGCTTCCTTCCTTCCTGGGCTACTATGCTCACAATCACTAGAGGACACACTACAGTGGGCTCAACAGATCATGTCCAGATTTGCCAGCAGTGACAAGCGGAAGCTGGTTTAGCAGACGATGTTCATAAAAGACTGAGGATTTTTATGATTGTGATGAACATGAGGATGAAGAAGAAGATGATGATGAAGTGTAGGCAATGAGGGCTGACTTGGAAGATGAGGGCTCCAAGTACTAATCTCAGCTTTACTCAGCCCAAAGCCACATCACCTCTCTGTGACTCCAAAGCAATGGATTAGATCAATGGTTGTCCAATCAGGCTTAAGGGAGTTGCCAGGTCTCTAAGAACCTATTCCCGTAGGGCCAGGAAGAAATGAGTCGAGCTGAGAGAAGCCCCTACCTTTTTTTTTTTTTAAGACAGGGTCTCTATCACCCAGGCTGGAGTGCAGTACTGTGATCATAGCTCACTGTAGCCTCAAACCTCTTGGCTCATACAGTCCTCTTGTTTCAGCCTCCTTAGTAGCAAGGACTATAGGTGCATGCCACCACACCTGCCTAAACATTTTTATTTTTTGGTAGAGACAGGGTCTTGCTATCTTGCCCAGGCTGGTCTTGAACTCCCATCCTCAAGTGATCCTCCTGCTTTGGCCTCCCACTCCCAAAGTGCTGGGATTACAGGCATGAGCCGCCATACCCAGTTTAGCCCCCATCTTTTAAAATACCTAGATTCTGTATTATAATTCTGCATCATAGTTCATTAGAGAAAAAGGATGGGATATCAAGGCACTTCCAGCTAGAATATTCCATGATGTGATGGTGTCATGACATTCAGAGTCCAAGGAGCTCACTTCCCTTCTCAGAGTCTTAACAGCACAGAAGTCAATGGTAGCAATGCCTTGTGCCTGGATAAACAGCTTTATGGTGGGCAACGGGATTCTGTGACTCTGCTGTTACCAATGAAGGAAGCTGGGGAGACAGAGTTGGCAGGGTGAATCTAAGAAAGACTTTGGGTGGCAATTGTGACTCTAGGAGTAGGGCACTGGCCCCATATACCGGGGGTGGCAGGTTCAAACCTGGCCTGGCCAAAACTGCAAAAAAAAGGAAAGATCTTGAAGGCGAACTGAGGGTGTGAGACTGGGCAGATCATCAAGAAACAAAGGACAGGTCAGTGATGGGTGGCTAGAGTCACAGAAACTGGATGGGAGCTGGAGAACAAGAACTAAGTGGGGGCTCCCTTGGCTAGCAGGGAGCAAGCAAAGTGTGGGGCTGTCACCACACACCTCAGCATCTGCCTCATCTTTACAGGTGACGTCATCCCTTGTGTCTGACTTAGGGACTTAGGGTCACGATGGACAAAGGGTTGGTTGTAAAAACTTGATAGTTCAGGCACTTTTCACCTGTGCCCCACTTTCTCCTGTGGACAGAAACCCCTGAAATGCACCATTCTCCAACTGTGTTTTGTAAGGCGTTTAATGAGCTAGTCAGTTCTAAATCTCTTGGAGCAGATGTAATTCATTGTATCCATAAGATCACAGGTCTGATATTGCACCACAAAAGCATGGGTTTGCAGCATTCCAAAAATCTTACAGGTCAGTCAACCCAACTCCACTACTACCCAAAATCAGGGCTAGATTTTGGGGTCAGCTTGCTTTTGGAACACACATCTCCGAGCAGATGGGGTGGGCAAGACAGACTGTTCCCTAACACAGAGCCAATGCCTGGGAAACACACTCAGAGTTCTGAGCTGGTTGGATTATTTTGCCTCATACTAATTTTGGGAGGTCGCTGAGAGGCCTGATTATAACCCATTCTGTTCATACCTACACACATCTGAAGGACTTGATGAACATGGAATTTTGTTTTCTATAATTATGTTCAAGAGATAACATCACTTTTAAGTTTGCAAAGAGTTTTATGTTTGCTGTGTGTAACATCCCAGAGATGTCAATCAGTAAGTATCCTTAGTCCCACTTTGTAGATGGTTAAACTGAGACCCAGAGCACTGAAAAGGGAATGATTCGAAATATCCATGCTATGCTCCCTGCAAATCAGCCTGTGACTTGCCCCTGCTGAGCTTCCCTCACACCAGCTCAATCCACTGTACCCCAGGTGTTGAGCACCCTATTCTGACCTCCTGAAATCTTCCAGCCCCCGGAGCCTAGCTTCAAGCATTGAGGAATTGAAAGTAAATGAGAGAGTGACTTTCCCAAGGCGTGTGACTTGTCAACCAATTTGAAGAGCATTTTCTTGGCCAGTGCTCTAATTCCAATGCTTGAGTAATGCCCTGAGACCACATCGATCGGGATCCGGGAAATTCCGACCTGACCGCAGCACATTGTAATGGCCTCTGCCCAGGTGACCTTCTCCCTGTCGGAAAATACATCTTTTCTGCAAGTCCCTGGCCTGCAAACATCACCCTCAGCCGGCTTAGCCCAGACAAAGGGCTTTGAAGTGGTCCAGATAATGCATCGAAGGGAAAACTGTTTTCCAAGTGTGTAATTCGCCCACTATTAACCTGCAGCTGCAGGGATGGCCCTGCCTTTGATTCCCGTCTCCAGCCAGGGCCACTCCTGTCGTGTAGTGTGACGCGTGCTGCATGGCAGTAGACAGGGAGCAGGGGCTTGTCATATTTCCTGAATGCTAATGACCCCCTGGCCGGCTGGCTGACACTCGGCTGGCTGCCTGAGTGCACCGTGGGTCTGACCCACCCTGGAACCTGTCTGCTACCAGGTTCTACCACCAAAGTTGTCCTGGTATTTGGCCAAGTAGCATGAGAAGGGAGGTGGCAGCCCTGGCCATCTGGAGGTGTGTGCTTAGGATGGGCCTTGACACAAATACGAGGTCTTCTAATTTTAACCTTAGGAAGAGAACTCAGATACTCTGGGTTCCAGTTCTAGTTAACGGAGCTGTGAGGCTGTGTGCCTTTGGGAAAAGCACTTTCCCTTTCTGGGCTTCACCTGTACTGTCTACAAAATAAAAGCAATAGGAATGTGCCATTGGACTTGTAATCCCCAGATTCCATTTAAGGTGATTCTGTTTGGGGTTAAATGGTGGGCAGAGTTTAAAAAGAAAAGAGAGGAGGAAGAGAAGGGGGAGACAGATACTGAAGGCCTGGGGTGAATTATGAGTCCTAAGCCCCAAAATATGTGTATAAGAAGCAAAAAAGAGAGAGTGAGAGAATATTTTCACCGCAATCCTTTTTTTCTTTTCCTTTTTAAATTATTATTCTGATCTCAGTTTTCACCGCAATCCTTTTTTTCTTTTCCTTTTTAAATTATTATTCTGATCTCAGAAAGAGAGCTGGGGGTTCCAGGAATCAGGACTGAGTAAAGAGAGCTCAGGACAGGCCCAGGCTCTTCCAGGCCAGAGGGACGGTGGGTGTCCACCAGGTGAGAGCAGGCCTGAGAGGCCTGGAGGGGAGGCCAGGGGACAGAGAGCAGGTGCAGGGTAGAGGCAGAGGTTTGGCAGCGTTGAATGGATGACGCAGCATCAGTGACATTTCCAAAGCAGTGGAAGAGGGAGGATGAAGGTCTTTACATGATACTCTTTGGATGATCCCAGGGCCTGGAATGACCTATGATGAATCCCCAACCAAGTCAACCACTGGCAAATACATAACATTGGCCAGCTGATGTCTACTCTACAACTGAGGGTCTGTGTAATATAATAATCCAAGAAACCATAAAACATAGGGTGAAAGCCTCTTCATTATTTTTAAAACTCTAAATAAAAGATAAAAATTAGGAAAGCAAAATTAACTCGCATCTCCAAAAAAAGTTGTCTCCTCTTAGCCTGGGTTTTCAGCTGGCCATTGGCTGATGCACTCATAGAGCTTCTAAAAAATACGATGTCCAGACCTAACAAATCAGAGATGAGGCCTTCCCCGGTGAACAGGGGATGCCACCTACTCCTAAAACAATAGCAAGGACAACTCTGGGATATTCTGAAAACAACTGCTTGAGAGCTGTGCTTAATCAGGGCAGCTGTTTGTTCTACTAAATGTTAAATATTTGTTGAATAAATATTTCAAGACTAGACTGTGAGTTCCACGAGAATTCTGCAATCTTTTAGTGCAGAGAACATGTCTAAGTCATCATCGTGTCCCTAGTGCCTGGCACACGGTAGATGCCTGGTGCCCGTTTGTTGAGTGTATAAATAAAGGAATGAATGAATTCATGAATGCTGAAGGAGAGCTCCTGTCAGAATAGAAAGAGGCCAAGTTCTGTCACTGGAAACCTTCATTCAAATCCCGGTTGCCTGGCTTCTCAGTATAGGCTCCTTGGGCAAATTGCTTCACCCCTTTGAGCCTCAGTTTCCACATGGGAAAAAACTGGAACCCATACAATGTGTTTCACAAGGCTAAATGAGTTAATTTATATGAACAGGCATATGTAATCACTCAAAGCACTAGCTCCAATTAATGGGAATGGAACAAAGTTCCATCTGGGGCTCTGTTGCCAGACGCTGACTCTATTCCCCTGATGACCAGCAGCTCCTAGCAGACCTCCACGGCCCAGAGGAGACGCAGGACGGATCAGGAACAATGACCATGAAAAACCTCCCACGAGTACATCTGAATCCCTAAACAAGACCAGAACCCAAACTATGTTTCATTTTAAGTGACCTTGATAAAAAATGGTTCATTTGCCTTTAAATTCATCATCAGACAAAATTCCTTTCTCCCAGAAGCTGTACACAAGTTTGGGTTGACATGACACATCAATGTTGCAAGACAACCTAATTTAAAGGAGCCCCATGGCTTTTACATTTGAGGCCGACTGTTTCCCAGCGTTTGAGCCAATGCTCAGAGAACAGCTGGGAGATTAGGTACTAACGAAAAGGAAATGATTTGAAATATCCACGCTATGCTCCCTGCAAATCAGAGTGCCTGCGACTTGGCAAACTTCCTCTTTTCTCCCCGTCCCTGCCACCCCCATTGAAATGTGTCTCCATCCGGGGCTGTCTGCAGAGCTGCTACGAGATGTTTACAGCTCTCCCGCTCTTGGCTCCCTCGTACGCTTGTGTGATAAAGGTTTGGCTTTGTTGTATCAAGCGGAATCACAGAGCTGGATGTTTCCCTTGTCTGTCTAAGAAATACTGCAAATATTATATTAGGTTGTGCCTCTGCGTCCCATCATTTATCTCACCTACAGTCATACCTTTTGGGGACTACAGTGTGGTACTGGAGGGGAGGGAGGGAGAGGAGGCTGTGGCATCTCACCTAGTGCACCCCCTGCCTCTGGGCAAAGAGATGCTTCTGAATTGCTCTAGAAAGGGTTGGCTGGGCTCTGGGGACTTCAACCACTGACCAGCTAGTTCTACTTGCCAATCCAGATTGAATCCCTGGATCAGCCAAAAGGCCTCCTCTCAGCCGGATCAATCCTCCCCCATTTTTGTTTTCTATAATCTCCAGACTTCTCTTCTTTGGTCTAGTCAATCCCAACATCAGTTTGCTTTCTTAACTGGCCTTCTCCCCGAGACAATGTAGAATACAGAAAGCAGTGTTTGTTTCCTGCTAAACTTCTGCTAAAACCAGCCTCATTTATTAAAGAAGCTTCCTTTCATTCTCCGAGGCGGGTGCAAATGATAAATAGAAAAGATGCCTGAGCTATTGCCTTCGCAGCCCACTGCAGTAAGGTTAGGAATGGAGCAAAAGGCTCTCTGTCTGATTAGGATGTGATTGTCCAGGATGAGTTTGCACTGAGGCACGGAGGAAAAATATTCATTCAACAAACATTTTGGAGGGTCCAGACACTGTGAGTCAGGATAGCCCGTCCAGCTCCCTTGGTTCTCCCCTCGCCCCATTATCCTAGTGGCCAGAAGAAAGAAGAGCTAAGCAGACAGACGGAGGATCTTTCTCAGAAGACTGCAGAGGGGAAGCTGTGAAGACTAACTCTTTTTTGTTGTTATTTTTATTGCATCGGCTTCTCTAACTAGAGTCCTTGTACCCCTGAGGGTATGCAGTGGCAAACCAGGCGGTATAAAGGCGGAGAATAAACAAGTTGTATCTTCCTGGGGCATCAATTTTACTTGAAGATTTGCGGTTAAAACATTCTTACATTAAAACAAATAGCTATATATTACGGGATGGAAGGCAACATTTACATAAATTCCTCCCATAAAATATGAGATTTCAAAGAAATGTTGGGCTGTGGTGGGGCTGCTTTGGGCAGCGCCCCCAGGCCCCCCACGAGGGGACACATTCAGGATCCGCTGCCT
Organism: Galagoides demidoff; assembly: GCA_963574575.1. Taxonomy (NCBI): domain Eukaryota; kingdom Metazoa; phylum Chordata; class Mammalia; order Primates; family Galagidae; genus Galagoides; species Galagoides demidoff. Next base: position 12,532 of record CAUYQV010100320.1, on the reverse strand, counting down.
GGAGGGCATTTTGTTAGGTGGAGAGATTTGAAAGGCTCTGGCATATCCTACCTCCAAAAGAGAGCCAGCTTCCTGGCAGATCAGGGCAGGGTGTCTCCTGGGCTCTGAAACCCACATAGATCATTGTGGGGAGCCCCAGAAACCAGGGAACAAACCCAGGAGAGGGGGTTCCTAATAGCAGAGGGGCCTGGCAGGCAGCTGCAGGATAGCTCACAGAGTTAAAGAAGGAATAAAATAGCTGAGTTTTCCCAGTCGTGGAGATGCATCACTAGGGGGGCCTGTCATTTCCCTGGAAGAAGTGGGATGGATCATGGTTATCAGGAAAGAAGCAACTAACTCACTTTTATTGCAGGAGAACTTAGTCCCCGGCTGCTCCCAGGGGACAGATGAACTCACACACACACCTACGCACACAGAGGCTCCATGCACCTAGCCGCTGTCCTCAGATTCAGCCAGCGAGGGGAGAGAGAGCAAATGTGATTAATGGGGCCACCTCAGGGGATTTGCAGGATGGCAGGCAAACCTACAGGTACTATGGAGCCAATTTCAGTAACAGGTTTAAGGGAGCTCTGAGACGGAAGGAAATGCAGCTGACTCAGCCATTCCAGCCTCCTCTAAGTCCAGAGGGAGCCTCAGGAGGCAAGGAGCTGGGGATTGCTGCCTAGGCCAGTGCCAGGGGAGGCCTAGGGGTGGCACAGCAGGGATGACTAGGGAGCGATGCAGGCCTTGTTATGGGATGGGGGACATTTTCCATGCACAGAGGGAACTGTTCTCTGTCTTAGCCAACATCAAAATAAAACTCGATACGAAATATTCCTAGAGTGTGTTATAGTTTCAAAGTATTTTCATGAACATATCTTATTTAATCTTCATGGTAATTTTGTAAAGTGGGGTCAAATAAGCTTGGAAAATTTATTGATTTTTTTCCCCCCAGGAGACCATGGAGTCAGGGCTGGAAATTTAGGCTTGGCTCTGAGGCAGGGTTGCTGAATATTGAAATAGGAGACTCAAGAGAATGTCTAAAAGAGAAGGGACTTTGAGGTCAGAAAGGCCAGTGCTTGATTCTAGGGGTTCCCCACTCGCTACCTATGTATCTGTGTGTTCTTAGACAAGTTCCTTAACAGCTCTGACCTTTTATAAAATGAAGATAACACACATTCATCACAAGGCTTAATAAAACAGCCTACATTACATGTTTGGCACAATCTCTAGCACATCATAAATTCTCAGTAAAAATGAGATATTATTACAACCGCTTTTTGAGAATAGAAAAAACAAAACAAAACAAATTCATGAACTTGGGGAGGAACCAGACACTCTCTCTAGAGCCTGGTCTGTCAGGGATTTTCACACGACACTATTAGTCAGAAGAAGGCCTTAGGAAAAATCTAAATGCCAGCATGAGTCATAAAAAAGTCATACTTGAACTAGCATCTGTTTATTTTTTAAAAACACACATATGTATAGATATATATAGCTGACCCTTGAATGGCAGATGCACTGTTCACAGATCCACTTATCCATGGATTTTATCCTGCCTCTGCCACCTGAGAGACCAAGACCCATCCTTCCTCCTCCTCCTCCTCAATGTGACAATCACAAGGATAAAGACCTTTATGACAATCCATTGCCACTTGACGAATACATTTTCTCTTCCATATGATTCTTAATAACTTTCTTTTCTCTAACTAACTTGAAGACTACAGAATGTAATACAAATAACGTACAAAACGTGTGTTAATCAACTGTGTATATTATTGGTAAGGCTTCCAGTCGACAGTAGGCTATTTTCTTAGGAGTTACATTTTTAGGGAGTTAGAAGTTCTGGGTGAATTTTCAACAGCAAGGGGGGGAAGGGTTGCACCCCTAACCTCTGAGTTGTTCAAGGGTCAATTGTATATATACATACACACATACTGAGGGTGCCAAAAAATGGATACACATTTTAAGAACGGAAACAACTGTATTAAAATTGTAATCCTCACTGTACATTGATAACGTTCCTTATCTTGTATACTGTATCTTCTATCTCTCCTAATCGCAGAAGTCAAACGTGACTTGAGTATGAAAATTTTGATACAAGTTTTTTCCTTTCTTAAAATGTGCATATATTGGGTGGCGCCTATGGCTCAAAGGAGTAGGGCGCCGGCCCCACATACTGGAGGTGGTCGGTTCAAACCCGGCCCAGGCCAGAAACTGCAAAAAAACTCCAAACAAACAAAAAACGCACATATATTTTTTGGCACTCTCTGTATACATACGCACGCACATGAGAAACATGTTGAGTACATTTTTTTTGCAGTTTGCACCTGAGCACCCAGTCACTAGAGCTGGTAGCCGTGGGGGAAGGGAGCACAGCAGAAGCTTCTTTTAATACAAAAGAAGCAGACAGACCCCAGTGGACTGTGAGAAGGGGCAGGGTCTTCAGCCTGTCTGGCTGTGGCCTCTCTGGGAGCCCACCTAACGCAGGTCCGCGTTGCCCATCTCCAGGACCCAGGCACTTGTGGAAGTGTCTCCTGCGTCCCTCACACTAGGAGGGCCGCACTCTCGGGATGCCCCATGGAGACCTTCCAGAATCACAGGATGAGGGCACTCACACCAGGATTGGGAGCTGACCCCTTCTCCTTTACAAAGATAGAAGCAGAGAGAGGAGGGGTGCTGCCCTGGAGTCTCCCAGCTGCCTGATGTCCAGCTGGGCTTTCCGGGAGGAAAGTCACTGAACTGGAGCTGCAGGCGCAGAGCAAGGAGGTCGAGCCTTGCCTGCTGGGGGTCCCTCTTCACCCCCGGCTGAGCGCCAGCCTGCAGGAAAGCCTGTCTTCCCCAGGCTCCCTGAGTCCTTGACCAGGACTTGGGCACAATGAAAACAGGAGAACAATAGGGAGTGTGTGAGGGAGCCCAGTCGGAGAGGGTATTGATCATGTTTTAAAAAAGAAACACACACAGAAGAGCACAGAAAAACCTCACCGACGCACCAGCTGGCCTGGCTAATTAGTGCGGGTGAGCGTGTCAGCCGCCAGCCCCGAGCCAAGCGGGAGGAAAACAATTCACCCAAGGAGCAGAACATCCGAGAGAACGAAAGGAAACAGCCACCGTCCCCTCACCTCTGGAGGATCTGTGCAGTCCAGGGATGGGAGTGCAAAGGGTCAGGAGCCTGGGGTGCCAGGATCGAAGAGGGGCTCCAGGAGAGCGTGGCAATGTCCAACACATTGCAGGGTGAAGGGTCCAGGCAGCCTCTGGCCCTGAGAGGGGGGCTACCCCTTCCCCTCCATGGAAGGAGGGGGACCCCGGAAGCAGTGGTGCTGAGCCTGCCTCTGTCTAGGGGAGTCTTTATCGCCAGGCACTAAGATTTGGCTCTGGGTGGGGGAGGAAAGGGGCAACCTCTGGAAAGAGCCCAGAGCCCTGAGGCTGGGAAGGTGGCCTCCCTCCCCCACAGCAGGCCCAGTGCACCAGAGAACGGTCCCAATGGGCATAGATGGGAAGATGTCCAGGGTGCCGCTCAGTTTGCAGTCGTGTGGCCAGGGCTGAATGCCTACACAGGGGCCTGACCCGCAGACCTCTGCTTGTGAGAGTTGTGACTCCATGGCCGGAGACTAGAGTGCTGTGTCCCACACCTCTGGCTCCCCAGATGAGGGGGTGTAGATTATTTGTGTTCAAAGCTAATGACTAAGCAAAGAGAAGAAAGAGATGCTAGGAGAGAAGAGGAAGGAAAAAAGGAAGAAGAAAGGAAGGAAGGAGGAAAGGAGAGAGGGAGAAAGAGTAAAAGAAAGCAGGGAGAAGGGAAGAAGGTGAGAAGGAGAAAACGAAGGAGGGAAAGAGGAAAGAAAGAAGGGAGGAAAGGGGGGAGGGAAGGAAGAAGGGAAAGAAGTAAGGAAGGAAAAGGTGGAGGAAAGGAAAGGAAAAAGGAGGGAAGGGAGGGAAAGGAAAGAAGGAAAAGAGAAGGAAAGAGGGGGGGAGAAATGCCTTCTCGGCATCATATACCTCAGCAATCCTCTGTAAGATCAAAATTATCACGCCCTAAAGACAAGGAAATGGGGCACAAGTAGGTGCATGAGGAGTAAGTAAATGGTCTAGGTAGATTTGACATAGCTGAATGCCTGAGACCAAGGATTCCTGACTCTTCTGCTGGGCTGTGCAGGCAGGGGGAGTGGAAATGATGCAAGTGAGGTTTGCATCCTGTGAAATGTGTGCACCCCCTTTCTGCCAATGCCGCCTCTTCCCTGATGCTCAGGCACCATCATTCTGGTTGTTTTTTTTTTTTTTGTCTCTTCCACTCAGGGAAGGAGCCTTGATCAGAAGAATGGCTCATGAGGTAAATTCCCTCTCTGTTTCAGAGCACTCCCTGGAAACAATGTGATTGAGTGGAGAAAACTCTATGACTGAGTTCAAGAGACTGCGCTTGCATCCCAGCTGCCCTCCTTCCTAACCATGAAGCAATAAGTCCTCTTAACCCCGTGCACCTCAGTTTCTTCATCTGTAAAATGGGCATAGTAACAGGTGCCTCACAAATTTGTGGTGAAGAGTACATATAACATTACATGTACTCACAAAAGTTCTTTGCCAAACCACAGAGCACAAACATTATTAGGAAGTATATTATTATAAGAAAATCCCACAGGGTGGAGCATTTTTTTTTTTTTAATTAAACAACAAATAGATCTTCAATGGTGCTGTTCCTAGCCTTGGGCCACAAGGATCGGAATACTAAAGATCCAGGGCCTTCCCTGGTCCCTCAAATCCCATTGCCTGGTTACACCTCCCTTTCCCTTTTCCAGTGCGTGAGGGATACTGAGCAGGGGGTATGAATTAAGAGGTCACTTTGAGGAACCCCTTCCTTTAAGTCTGGACTTGATCATGTTTGTAAATGTACACATGAACGTGCCCACATTCATTTCCACCCATTTTTTGCTTTTATGTCTCAGTCAATAGTTTTCGGCAATGGCTTTGTAACACCCTGAACTGCAGACAGGAAATAAGACCCATCCATTTGTACTGGTACAAGCTAAAGATTTTCTATAAAGTGCCCACATTTCCAGGCTGGGGGAATGGATTTCACTGCAGGAAAAAAAAAATATTGTGAGGTGATAGAAGTGCAGCAAAGGAAAATATTGGCCACTTTAATGATTTACAGAAGCATAAAAAACCTTCCTTGCCCACCGAGATTTCATATTTTCCCTCCTGCCAGTAAGGGGGCTGAGGGTAGGGGGTCTGGTTTGTGCTGTGATGTGAGGAAGCAGGAGAAAGCCCAGCCTGTTCCTTTCCTGAAGTTTCTGTAAGCTCCAGTTGAGGCACTGTCTGGCCCCAGGAGTGAGGGTTGCTGATGGGCATGGAGGGGGTGCGGGGGATAGAAGCGTGGTCTATGCTGCCGTCCTGGAAGACAAATTGGGGAAAAGAGGCCTCCTCGTTGTACAGATGGCACAACTGAGACAGGGCCAGAGATAAGAAGCTACTTCCCCAAGATCATCTGTCTAGTTTGTAGACAAACTGGAAAGAGAACCAGATCTTCCAGCTGCCAGCTCAAAATTCTTTCGGCCATAGCCACTATTAATATTGTTACCACTATTGGCAGTATAATTACCATAACAGAAAGACCACTGAGGGTTTTCTGTGTGCCAGGAACTATGCTAACAACGTGATATACATCATCACATTTAATTTTCATAACCACTCTAGAAGATATATGTTACGATTCCCACTGTAGATGAGGAAACTGGGACTCAGATTAAATCATTTACTAAGATCATGGGTTTGAACCCAAATCGGTCTGACTCCAGAAGCCATGCCAAAATCACTTTCCAGCTGTATTTCTAGAAAGCAGGAAATATGGGAACACAGAGTCATAAATGCTAGTCCTCAGAGAAGCTGCCCGAAATCACCAACAAAGAAACGCAGGCAAAAATAACTGGCTTGAGCAGTTCAGAGGATGGTGCTTTAGAGCAAAGCCCAAGATGGTTAAATGTAGACGGTAAACAAATGGGAAGCGGCCCCTTTCCTGTACAGTTGCAGTAATTTGAATGGCTTGCAGCAGTGAGTAGTGGGAATTGAGCTATTAATAAAGGGAGCCGGCAGAATGATTTACAATCAGACATTAATATGGAGATTTTCATAAACACAATAATTCACACCCAAGCAGAGTCATAAATGTGAAGTTGCATTAACTATTCTAGTTGGCATGGAATGTCACACACAGTGTGAAATTGAACATTCCATTGTACCGTAATAATGGACTAATGGAAAAACTTTTCTTCGGGGAAGGGAGGAGGGGAAGCGTGGGGAAGTGGGAGACCAAATGCAGTACTTTGTATTTCGACTTTGCTTATTCCTTGTAGTCAACATCCCAAAGCTTTGCCCTTGCCATATTCTTGTTTTAAAACAAGCTTTTTATATTGGAGTAAATTTAGATGCACAGAAAAGTGACAAAGATAGTAAGTATGGTCTCTCCTTCACCTGGTTTGTCCTATTTTAACATTGTATATATCCATGATATAGTGTCAAAAATTAACATGGGTACAACCCTGTTAACCGAACTCCAGATTTTATTCTGATCTCACCAGTTTTTCCATCATTGTCCTTTTTCTTCTGTTTCAGGTCCCAGCTAGGATGCCCCATGACATCTAGTCATCACGTCTCCATGGTCACTAGTCTGGGATAGTCTTTGCTTATTTTTCATGACCTTGACAGTTTTGAAGGGTACTGATCAGATATTTGGTAGGCTGTCTTTCAATTTGAGTTTGTCTGATGTTTTTCTCCTATTTAAACAGGGCTTATGTGTTTTAGGAAAAGACCACCACAGAGCTGAATTGCCCATCTTATCACACAATACCAGGGGGTACATTATATCCATGGGACTTCTCAATAGTGATGTTGACCTTCAGCCCTTGGCTAAGGTAGGTAATGTTTGTCAAGTTTCTTCACTGGAAAGTCACGACCTTTTCCCTTTCTGTATTCTATTCCTTAGAAGCCAGTCACTAACTCCAGACCACAAAGGGCAGAATGGAGGGAGAGCATTAACTGCCACCTCCATGAAAGGGAAGTATCTATATATACTATTACCTATTTTGCCTTATATTTTATAAAAATTTATTTTACATTGAAATGTAAATGCTATCATGAAATGTCCTGCCTTTTAAAACAGATTATTTTGAACATAATTGGACTTTTTTTTTTTTTTTTGAGACGGAGCCTCAAGCTATCCCCCTAGGTAGAGTGCCATGGCATCACAGCTCATAGCAACCTCCAACTCCTGGGCTCAAGCGAGTCTCCTGTCTCAGCCTCCCAAGTAGCTGGGACTACTAGGGTTAGGGTTAGGGTTAGGGTTGCAGCTGTCATTGTTGTTTGGTGGGCCTGGGCTGCGGATTCAAACCCGCCACCTTAGGTGTACGTGGCTGGTGCCTTAGCCGATTGAGCCACAGGCGCCAAGCCATAATTGGACTTTTTTTCTTTGGCAAGGGCTGGGTTTGAACCCACCACCTCTGGTATAAGGAGCCAGTGCCCTACTCCTTGAGCCACTGGAGCCACCCTGGACTTTTTCTTGATTACTGCCTGCCATAAGTCAGCCACCCAGTTGTGTGACCTCAGTCCTTACCCTCTGTGCTCTCTCTGCAGAATTTGGCATTGTTGGGGACTCTGTCTTATGGAAGGCAATTTCCCCCTGATTTCCTGACCACTTGCTACTGTCTTCGGCTCCCTCTTCCTCCTTCTGAACTCACTGCCATTCCATGTCTATCTCCATGTCAGTCTCAATTTCCGTTTCTTTTCTTCTTCCCTCCACCCTACCTTATGTATTGTCAAGGCCGTCTGTGGTCCTCCTCTCCCCCTCTTGCTGGCGTTTCTCTTACCAATCTCACTCACTAGATTGTTTCAGTCATCATCATAATTTAGATGACTTTTAAATCGATGTCTCCACCTCGCCCACCCCTATGGCTACAGGGCTCCTGTCTAAACTGTCTCCTGGCCCCCTGCACCTTCTGCTATATCTCAAGTTCATCATCTTTCTATCAGCAAATGGTTTCAGCTGCTTTATTAAAAGCCAAAATTATAGTGGCCTAAATTACATAGAAGGTTTACTTCCCTTATATGTGGAAATCTGAGCTGGTAGAGGTCTGAGGGAGTGGTGGGGTAGGGCCAGCTCTGCTGGGACCACATGTGGTTTGGACGCTGCTGAATACTACTGCCTCGGATGCTGCCCTTGCCTGAGTGGTGGAAGCTGGCTTCTCACACTATGTTTCTGTACAGACCTCCAGGAACTGGGAAGAAGTATAGAGGAATGGAAAACAAGTAGCTTTTTTTGCTTTTTTTTTTTTTTTTTTTAAGGGAATGACCTGGAAGTGGAACATATCACTCTACTCACATCCCATTGGTCAGAACTTAATCACTTGGCAACACGCAGTCACAAGGGTGCCTGGAAAATGACGTCTCTAGCTGCGAGACCAGCTGTATAACACACAGAAGAATGAATATTGGGATAATTGACAATCTCTAAAACTGAAACCACATTGTGCTCTATTTCCTGATTCCTATAACTCCTACCCTGACCTATTTCTCCTTTCGTCTTCTTAATGTATTCTATTATATTGTTAATAATTTGTAAATGCTCCTTCCAGTAACTAGGATTAGAAACTTGGATATGTTTGATATCCCCCCCCTTTTTTTTTTTACCTTTACTTCTCTCATGTTTAAAATTTCTTCTCCCTTTTTACTAACACTACACACATTCAGACCTTTATTACCTCTCATCTGAAGTCATATAATGGCTCCATAAATAGTCTTCATGCTTCCAATCTCTCATTCCTCTAAACCATCTTTTGCATGGCTGCTGATTAATCGTAGTCAACATAGCTCAAATCTTCAGCCTTATTCATAAATTCTCAGTGGCTCCCTATGGCCAACTCAATAAAATACAAATAGTTTACTCTAGACCCTTTCACAATCAGTCCCAGACTCTCCAATCCACCTTCACTCTCTCCATTTTGTCCCGCACCATACTCACTCCAGGACAGCTCCTGCCCTGGCCCCCACTCTCTGTTACCTCATCACTAGCACAAATAAGAGTTGACACACATAGATCATTTACTCTGAGCCAGACACAGTTATGCACATTACCTCAGTAAATCCTCACAACAAGAGTGATGTCAACAAGATGGCAGGATAGGAAAGTGCTGGTCCCTTCATAGAAATATCAATTTGGACAATTACACAAACATGAAAATACCTTCCTAGAGTTTAAGGAGACCAAGGGAGGATTGTAGCACCTGGGTTTTGCACAGAAACAAGAAAAGACATGTTGGAGTGGGTGGGAAAGATAATTTATGTTACTGGCATCACCTCTCCCCTCTCAAGGGAAGGAAAATGAAGCAAGTACTGGACTTGGCCTCAAACCCTCAAACTGGGCCCAACCCAGTAAAACCAAGTGCCAGACTGGCCACTGTGACCTTAAACTCCAGTCCTGCCTCTATGCCAGGACAGCTATATCAACCCTAGGCTGGCCCACCAATAGACTCAGCCTCAGGCCCACCCCAGAACTAGTTCAAGCTCCAAAGTCTCAGGCTCCAGACCTACCTCAAGGTCTAGGCCTGGCCCGTGGTCAGACTGACATCAGTGGCCCCAGGCCCATACTACCCCTAGTACTGGACCCACAGCCTGATTCTGGACACTCCCCAACACCAGGATAGTCCCTACTGATACAGGACTCAGGCTTCCCCAAGACCAGACCAGCCTCTGTAGTCTCAGACCTTAGACCAGGATCCACAGACTCAGCCTATAGACCGCCTATAGACCCATCCTAGTGCCAGCTTGGCATCTGTGGACCTCAGCTTCAGGATAGCCTCATAGCCTGAAGAACTAGAAGACCCAGCCTCCAGACTGGTTCCTGTGTTTATAGCTTCCAGGCCTTCCCAGTGCCAGGCCAGCTCTTAACTAGCACCTGGACTAGACTCCAGGTCAATAGCCACAGACCCAGCTTCCAGCTCCACCCTAGTGCTAGTTCAGCACCTACAAAGTCCAGCTCTGCATTGGCCCAAATGGCCTCAGGCACTGGGCCAGCATCTGCAGATCCAGCCTCCAGGATCGCACCTGCCACCCCACACTCTAGCAGATTCAGGGCTCAGGCCTTCTGTAGCAGATCCCGGTTTTAGATCTGTCCCAGTAGACCCCAAGACTGGATCAGCACCCACAAACCAGGCTCCAGATTGACCCCTATGGACCCAGGACACAATTCTGTCCCTATGGCTCCAAGTTTGCCCTAGTACCAGGCCAATACCAACAGACTCAAGTTCCAGGCCTGTTCCAGGCCTATCCCAGGGCATCTGGCCAGCTCCAATAGACTCAGATTCAAGGACTTCGCTAGCACAAGGTCAGGCCCTAAGGATTTGGCTATAGGTCAGCTCCTGTGAGTAGAGATTTTAGGCCTGCCATCATGGACCTTAGCTCTAGGCCCATCTCAGCATACCTATGTTCCAGGCCTGTTCTAGTAAGTAGATTTAGGATCTAGGCCAATCCCATGAAGTCAGGCACTAGACCTACCCATTTTCTTACCTGGGCATCAGGCCAGCCTGCCTGACGACTCCAACAGTAAGCACACCTGAAAATCATGTCAGATGGCCTGCCTAGAATACCTGGACAGGCTGACTGGTGAAGGTATTTCTCTGCTAAAAACAGTTTGTAAAGACTGGACTAGGGGTCTACTTCTTCAAACTGGCAGATTCATGTGCAAAGCCACAAAGATCATGAATAATCAAGGAAACATTATGCTACCACAAGACTAAAATAAAGCATCAGGAAATTTCTCTATAGAAGGATGAGTTATGGACTACCTGACAAAGAATTCAAAATAACCATCTTGAAGCTGAGCGAGCTCAAGACAATATAGATAGATGACTTAAAAGAAAGTCAGGAAAACAATACATGAGCAAAATGAAAAGTTCAACAAAAATATAGACCCTGTAAAAAAGAACCCAACATAAACTTTGGAGCTAAAGGATCCAATGATTGACCTGAAAAATTCCATAAAAAGCTGTAAAGAAGACCTAATCAAGCAAAAGAAAGACTCTGTGAGGTCAAAGACAAGTAATTTGAAATTACCCAATCAGAGGAACAAAGAGAAAAAAGAAATGAAAACAGTAGAGAAAGCCTATGGGAATTTTGAGATCCCCATCAAGTGAGCCATCATAGGCATTCCAAAAGGAGCAAATAACGGGTATTTCAATAGGATCAGCAAAAAAGATGAGACCAAAAGTTTACCTAAAGAAATAATGACAGAAAACTTCTGTTTAGAATTCAGATAGTGAAATGAACATCCATATCCATTAATCCTAATGAACCTGAAATAGATCAAATATAAAGAGATTTTCATCAAATCACACTATAATCAAATACTCAAAAGATCAAGACAAAGAGGATTTTGAACACAGCAAGAAAAAAGCAACTCTTCACATACAAGGGAAACTTCATAAGACTGTCCAGTGGGGTTTCTCAGCAGAAAACATTGCAGGCAAGGAGAGAGCAGGATGATCAAAGTACTAAAATTAAAAAACTATCAACTAAGAATACTATACAAAAGTGTCATGGAGAAGTGAAGGAGAGGTAAGGGCTTTCCCAGACAAACAAAAGCTATGGGTGTTCATCATCATTAGATCTGCCTTACAAGAAATAATAAAGACAATTCTTCAAGTCAAAAGAAAAGGATACTAATCAGTAAAACATATGAAAATATAAAATTGACCAACAGAAGTCAATTTCATTGTAATCAATAAATCAGTTTTAATAAAAAAAAGTCCTCATACCAATTCCATAAGATAAATGGTAATTATAACTCTTATACTAATGGGTAACAGAAGTTCTGAGGAGTAAATTTCCTCCAAGTCTACAATTAGAATTTGACAGAGTAAGAGTTTGGTTTCAGCCTTATGTGACTCCAGAGCCTGTGATGTCTCTAAGTTATATCATCTTATATCCTGTGTCTCTGCTCAGGATGCTCTTCGTAGAAATGCCCTTTTCTTTTATCAACTCATAGTAAAATCTGATTTTTTTTTTTTTTGAGACAGCCTCAAGCTGTTGCCCTGGGTAGAGTGCTGTGGAGTCACAGCTCATAGAAACCTCCAGCTCTTGGGCTTAAACAATTCTCTTGCCTCAGCCTCCCAAGTAGCTGGGACTACAGGTGCCTGCCACAATGCCCAACTATTTCTTTTTTTTTCAGTTGTAGTTGTCATTGTTGTTTGATAGGCCCAGGCTGGATTCAAACCCGCCAGCTCTGGTGTATGTGGCTGGCACCTTAGCAGCTTGAGCTACAGGCACCTAGCCAGTAAAATCTTAACTATCTTTCAAGATCTGCCTTGAATGCCATCCATATCTTTCTTTTTTTTGAGACAGAGCCTCAAGTTATCCCTCTGGGTAGAGTGCCATGGCATCACAGCCCACAGCAACCTCCAACTCCTGGGCTCAAGCGAGTCTCCTGCCTCCGCCTCCCAAGTAGCTGGGACCACAGGCGCCCACCACAATGCCTGGCCATTTTTTGGTTGCAGTCATCATTGTTGTTTGG
>CAUYQV010100318.1:0-19524 GCA_963574575.1 Galagoides demidoff | reverse complement strand
TGAAATAATTCCTCTCTATTCCCAATTTTCTGAGAGTTTTTGTCAACAATTAATGTTGAATGTTTTTTCTGCACCCATTGATATGATTCCACGATTTTTTTTCTTCCTTAGCCTGTTGACATGATAAACTACATTGACCAGTTTTCAAATGTTCAAAGAAACTTTCAAGAAATATGTAGAACCTTGAATATCTGAAATAAATTCCACTTGGTCATGATGTATACTTTTTTATATGCATTTGATTATATTGACTAACATTTTGTTGAGGATTTAAGTTTATTCATTTTTATTTTCTTGTACTCTTTTTTGTCTTTTTTTAAAAATCAGACTGAGTGAGAAGTATTCTCTTTCCTATATTTTCAAGAAGAGATTATATAAAATTGGTATTACTTCTTTAAATGTTTGGTAGAAATCACTAACTCTGGGCCTGGGGATTTCTTTTCAGAGAGATTTTAAATTGCGAATTACATTTTTTAAATGGCGCATGTGAATATCAGTTATTTCACCTAGATTGAGTTTTTCTTTCGTGTGGTTTTCAAGGAATTGATCTGTTTCTACTAAGTTGTCAAATTTAGTAGTGTAAAGTTGTTCATACTATTCACTTATGATTCTTTTAATGGCTGCACAATCTATAATGATGTATTACATTTTATCATTGATATTGGTAATTTGTGTCTTCTCACTTTTTATTTTCTTCGGCCTTGCTAGAGGTTGATCAATGTTATTGATCTTTTTAAAAGTAACCAGCTTTTTGTTCTGTTGATGTTTCTATTGTTTTCTTATTTTTAATTTTATTGATTTCCATTCTTGGTGTTTCCTTCCCACACTTGCTTTCAGTTTATTTTGCTCCTACAGCAGGAAACTTACATTATTATTTTTGTTATTATTACTTTTTTGAGACAGTGTCTCTCCCTGGTACCCCAGCTAGAGTGCCATGGCATCATTAGAGCTCACTGCAACATCACACTCCTGGGCTCAGGTGATCCTCCCCTTCTCCTCCTTGGTCTCTCAAATAGCTGAGACTACAGGTGCATGCCACCACAAGTGGATGCTTATTCTATTTTTAATAGAGACAAAGTCTCACTCTTGCTCAGGCTGATCTTGAACTCCTGAGCTCAAGCCATCCTCCTGCCTCGGTCCTCCAGAGTGCTAAGGGGACCATACTTGGCCAAGAAATTTATACTATTCAGTTCAGACTTTTCTTCATTTCTAAGGTGAATACTTAGTGTGGTATTATATTGTCCTCTCAGCACAATTTTCCATTGTTTTTTAGTCAATGCGTTTTCTATTTTCTTTGGAACTTTCTCTTTGACCTATGGATTATTTAGAAGTGTGATATTTAATTTCTCATACTTAGACATTTTACCATTGCTTCTCTGTTATTGATTACTATTGATTACATTTCCTGAGTCTCTGTCAATATGGAGGTAGATACAAACACAAATATAGATAGAAAAGATATCTCAACAGCTTAAGGTCTGTTCTGTTTGGTCCCTTTACCTCGCTCAGCTTTTTGAATCTATAGGTTTCTGTCTTTTACTAAATTTGGCAAGTTCTCAGCCACTGTTTCTTCCCATACTATCATCCCAGCCCCCCTCTCTTCTTCCTGCCTCTCTCTGCTGCACTAATATAGATGTTGGATCTTCTCTTATTATTCTCAGGTCATTTTGTCTCAACTCATTGTGTTCCGTCTTTCTTTAATTCACTGTTGTTCAAACTTTATACATTCAATTGATCTACCCTCAAATTTACTGATGATGTAAAACGCTTGCAGTAATTTCACAAAAACAACAACAGTCAGGGTCACCTCTATGGTTTATCTTACAAGGGTACAAGTGAATCTTTCTAAAAGCAGAGTATGAATGTCTTAACTTAATGACTAAGAGAATGACATGAAGGTTATGTTAACCAGTTTGATGAGAGTACTTCAAAATGTATATGAAAATAGCACACTGTACCCCATGATTCCATTAGTGTACATAGTTATGCTATAAGAAATAAAATTTTTTTTTAATTAATAAGCAAATATCACAAAAAAAAAGTCTCTGTGAAAAAGAAAAATAAAAGGAAATTAGGAAACATTATTGAAAGCTGATAGAAAAGGTGTCCTTGTTAATATAGTGGCAGAAAAATTAATAGCATGGTTGCCTGCAGTAATGGGCAGAGTAGAAAATGTACCCGATGAACTAGAGGATCTGGTCTGAGGAGATTTCCTGGCAGGGTGCTAACACCTGGCTTCTTTTTACTGCTTATAGGAAAATGTGAAAGGCAAGATGAGCTAAAGAAAATAAATTAAATATGGCTGGGCATGGCAGCTCACACTTGCAATCTCAACTCTCCAGGAGCCCAAGGCCAGAGGATCACTTGAGATCAGCCTGAGCAAGAGTGAGACCCTGCCTCTACTAAAAATAGAAAAATTAGCCAGGTGTGGTGGTGGGCGCCTATAGTCCCAGCTACATGGGAGCCTCAGAATCTGAGGCTGCTGTGAGCTATGACAATGCCACTGAACTCCAGCCTGTCTCAAAAAACAAGAATAAAAAGGAAAAAAAGAGTCACTGTAGATTTCTGGACAAGGCAGTGACCCACAGAAATATATATTTGTAGAGATAAGGCCTTCCTCCAGCTTTTAGCATAAACACAGTCATGCCTCTTGTATTTCCAGTTAGTTGCTGGAAACTGCATTTGCCCTAGCAGGATGTCTAGCACTTCTCTCCTAAAAATAGCACTGCATCCTAACTCTGAATTGCCCAAGAATTCCAGGGGCTTTCCCAATTTAATTCAAGGCTCAGTTGTTCTTCCAAAGGGTGATGGCCATACCGAACAGATCACAGGCATGGCCACACTGCATTTCCACCTTTTTTCTCTTTAATGCCCACATGTTTAGCCATTGTTCCAAGAACACAACCTCTTGCCAGAACAGCCGAATCCAAAAAAGGCATTCCCTGAGCACTGCCCTGTATCAGTCCCCTCCCCCCTTTAACACTTGGCCCAGGTGTGGATCCCAAACCACCTGCCATTCAGCTCTCCCCTTGAGATGAAGCCAATAGGACCTATCCCACCAGGTAGTTCTGTGAGTCAAGGGTGTTAGTATCTGTAAAGAGTCTACACCGTCTCACTGGTGGGTACCTAGCACATTCTCAGTTTTATTATTGCTATCATTTTACATTTCAGAATGCATACGACATGGTGAAAAAATTCTCAGACATACATGCTAAGCATATGATTGTTTTCAGAATGATTTCTAGCTCTTACTAGTGCCTTGGAGCTAAAATTCAGTCACTATCCCTTATTCATAGCAAAGACCGAGCACCACCAAGTAGGCAATATTTATGCTGAGGTAGTGATGAAACGTTAAGAAGGGATGAGTCAGGATTTCCAAACCACACTGAGCTATATGTGTTATAAACAGGCCTGTCTTAATAGACAGAACAAGTCAGAGCAAGGAGACTTGAGTGAAGAAAAATGGTTGTTTTAAAAAAAAAGAAAAGGTCCAGTGTTGTAGAATAAAGGATGGAATCCCTTTATAAAAGATAAAGTACAATTAAGAAACTATGTGTGCTTTCAGGGCTGATAACATACAAGGCCCTTTTGTTGTCTTTTCTTCCGATCTTCACCCAAGTTCTGCATATCAGAATATATCAATGAAATCCTTAAAAAGCATATTACTTTATGTCCTGTCCCTCTGCCATTAAGAACCACTGTAGGTACTAGGTTAGGACAAGTTTCCACAGAGAAACCTGAGTGGGTGAGCATTCAGGCCACTGTGTCCTGTAGTGAATGCACCGTCCTGGAAATGGACTGCTTTAAAAAAAAAAAAAAAAACTACCATCTCACAGTAGCAGTAATGACCTACACTAAGGGTAGGTACCGAGAACCAACCACTTGTAAGCTGGGAGCATCTTAGAATCTACCCGCTCTTCCTCCTCCTGGTCAGGAAATGCCAGGCCTTTGATGGCTCTTAGTTAAACAGACCCGCCAAAGTCATTTCACTTCTAATGAACTTCATCTCACCACTTTACCCATGCACTGAAACCACAGTTTAACTTAACACGGGTATTCTAAATTCTTCCCCCCCTGTTTCCCAAATCGGTTCAGTATCACAGAGACAGAAGCGTTTAGTGCTGAGAAACCTCCAACCAAATTGTCACTCTTGTATGCAGAAATTATTTTCCTTCACAGGGGCTGGTTAGGGACACACCATGACACTTTCCTTTATGAGATTTCACCAAGTTTTCATCAATGACACAGCCTTGGTAGTGAAGAAAGCGATACTATCACCAAACGTGACTACGGGTAGCAGTCAGTCTTACAGAAACAAAGGACCCTCTAGAAAATAAGACGAAACTGGACGGGTAGCCTGCCTCCATCCTCCGCGTCCCGCACGGAGAGGGCATCGTCCCGCCTGGCACTGGATCCAGCACCCGTGGCTTTCCCGTCTCCCTCTGTGGCTCGGGTGGCTCCTCGGGACTGAGCAGGATTCAGGGGTCTGGAGTCCTGTGTCCTCCCGCACTCTGGCTACAGCAACCAACCGGCTAGGAAGCAGGGATGAGCACAGAGAGCGGACAGCCCCACGTTTCAGAAGGCGTTTTAAATTTCAGGGAAATACTGCGAGCTGGGAAGGAAACACCAGGAGGCCAGTGCCGGTGAGCAGCTGATCAGACCTCTGTGTCATCACGCTGGCGTGTCATCTGAGTGACAGGAATGAAATAGCCAGACTTTCTGGAACCAGAGGGTCAGACCGAGGCAACATTAGCTCCGCTTTCCGTCCTGGCCAAGACTGTGATCTTTTGCATGATCCCTAGAGTACTTCATAGACGACCATCTTAGGGACAGTCTGCCAACAATTGAGCTCAGTAGAGGCCTGGGGGTTTCAGAAAAGGCAATAACACCCATTTACGTCGTTCTAGTCCATACGATGCAGCTGCCTGTGAAGACTCAGTCTATGGAACCATGGGAAGCAAAAGTACACGGTTAAGTAGGTGATCCTGCCCAGGAATCAATGCTCCACGCTGACTACAAAAGTGGAAAGCGCATAGCAGGGCTGGCTGGAGAGCAACGCTTTCATCAAGAGTGGGAAACGCACTGGCATCTTGAGATTAAACTGAGTACCAGCCCCCGCTAGGGCCGGGAAACACACACACCAGAAAGTGGGTCTGAGACAGAAGAAGCGCCTTCTATGAAATGTGCTGTAAGCACAATACTATTTTAGGTTCAAACCACAGTTCTGTGAATACAAAAACAGAGAGAGCGAGGATAATTTTATAAGCACGGGTGAAAATGACAGGATTTTCTCGGGATAGTTTATAATCAGTAGTTTTCATTTTTCCTGGGAGAGAGAATCATAGGATCCCAAGATTTTAGAGCAGGTAGAGATCTTAGGTATCAACTAAATCAATTTCCTTATTTTGCAAGATAAAAAAAAAATGTAGATGTAGACTAACGTACCCCGCCCCCTAACAACCCGCCAGTTAAAATCAGGTTTCCATTGAAGGGAAAGACGCCAGGTGGATCCCAGGTGTGAGGCCAGTCCTGAGGAGGGCAGAGCCCTGTGGGATTCCCCAGGAGCCAACTGGACACTAGGACCAATGCGCTGTAAGGAGAAATTCAAATGCTGGAAGGGCAGATAGAAACAAAACGAAACAGACATTATAAATTATACTCGGATGCTGAATAAAACTGCCGCATGCATTTCTGGAGAGCCTTTAAGTATGCCTATAAAATGTGGCAATAAGCACATACTCTTTGCCAAAGGCAGGCCTTAGCCCTGTGTTCACTCATAATAATGTTACATAAGACATGAATGAATAGAGAATGAATGAAACCCCTGGGGGGGGGAGGGCAGGGGACCCTACAAGCTTCTACATTTAAGTTTAGAACAGTAAACTATATCACTAAAAATATATACTATCTGACATTTAAAGAGTGCCATTTCCCAAACTTTTTGACAATGCTGTATTCCCACTTGGCTTCTCAGAATTCCTTTCACAGTTGGCTCTATAGAAGTTTACATTCTGCACTATTCTTAGCTCTCAGCTAGGTCGATAGCAGTTGGAGAATTCCGGGGAGTCCTCAACGCCAAATTCCAGGACATGAAGCTAATACCTCTGCTTCAAACCCCTCTTTTTAAAATAAATGCATAATTATAGAAGATTGTGATTATTAAAAGAATGCTACTTGTAAATATAAAGTAGGCTAAAACAAAGATTTTTCTATAGCAAACTCTTAACAGCCACTTCAATGAAAGCTTAGAATAGAGGTGGCAATAAGGATGATAAATGTATACTTTGTAAAAACATGCATCAGATTCAATAAATGATTTCAGCACCAAAATTTCAAAGAAAATTGATATTTTGCACTGAATAATTCAATCAATAAATTTTATAGGTAATACTGAATGCTATATCTCAATGTCAGATTAATTTATTGATCAAATATTTTCTGAGCATGTACTATGGGCCGGCACTAAATGCTTGTGAGCAGAAGAAAAAATTCCAGACTCTGTGGAGCTTACATTCTGGTGGGGAGAGACAGTGAGCAAAAAATAAATATTTTCTAAGGTGGAATCATAGTTTGAAAGACTTTGGGCACTGTGAACCCCAAGAAAATGCTGAATTTTAACCCATGTTATTGGGTGTAAACTCCAGAAGGCAATTGTTGGAAGAGAGGGATCACCAGTCCTCTTAATCAGAGAACACTAATTGCTGGCCAGGCATGGTAACTCACACCTGTAATCTTAGTGCTCTGGGAAGCTGAGGCACGTGGATTGCTTGAGCTCAGGAGTTCAAGATTAGCCGGAACAAAAAACCATACCCAGTCTCTACTAAAAATAGAAAAACTAGCTGGGCATTGTGGCAGGTGCCTCTAGTCCCAGCTACTTTGGAGGCTGAAGCAAGGGGATCACTGGAGCCTAAGAGTTTGAGCTATGATGCCAGGACACTCTACCCAGGGCAACAGAGTGAGACTCTGTCTCAAACTAAAAAAAAAAAAGAATACTAATGTACTAATTGTCTCACAGATGCACCTCAATGTGACATATCCCAAAATCGCATTCATTTTTTTTTCTTCCTATATTTTCCTCGCTGGTGACAGCAGCACCAGGTAGCCAGTTGCCCCCTCTGATACAAACCTGGCAGTCAAGCCACTTCTTCCCTGCTTTCCCACGCACATGGCCTTGGCCTCCGGCATCCTTACAGTTCACTTCCTCATCACACTTGACTTTGGTCCTCTCTGTTGTGCCCTGTCACTCCTCCCTGGGACCCCTATAATAGTTGGCAACAACCACCTGACCTCCCTGTCTCCACTGGCCACTTCCTCCATCTCCTTTTCCTCACTATTGCCCAGTGATCTTTTAGAAATGTGATTGTATCACTTTCTTATCTAAAATCTTTCAGGGGTGTCAAGGGATTCTATGCATAAAGATTTGCTCATTTCTTTAATTGGGTTTGGTTTTTTTTTTTAGTCAAGGTAATACAGATACAAGTTTAAAGTTTTAAATATTATCAAAAGGTATACAATGATCCTTGTCCTTGAAACATAAGGTTCATTTTCATAAACTATAAGTTTTTCACTCATCCCAGACCCCTGCGACTCCTAAACAAATAAAAATAAACATTTGTAAAGTAGGGAAATTATGTCGTATATTAAAAGGTAACAAGCACCATGCAAAAACAGAACAGCATGGGAAGATCAGGATGGAGATGCTGTACAATTTTTAATAGGGTTGCCCAGGTGTGCCCCTTTAAGAAAGTGGGATGTTAGGGCTCGGCACCTGTAGCTGAGCGGCTAGGGTGCCAGCCACATACACCAGAGCTGACAGGGTCAAATCCAGCCCAGATCCACCAAACAACAATGACAAAAATATAGCCTGGTGTTGTGGCGAGCACCTGTAATCCCAGCCACTTGGGAGGCTGAGGCAGGAGAATTGCTTAAGCCCAAGTGTTGGAGGTTGCTGTGAGCTGTGATGCCATAGCACTCTACCCAGGGCAACATAGTGAGACTCTGTCTCAAAAATAAATAAACAAAAATTTAAAAAGAAAGTGATGTTAGAGGAGGCTTACAACAACTGAAGGAGCTAGCCATGTGGGTATCCAGGGGGGAAGCATCCCAGGCAGCTGCCCTGCTGAGGTGCATTCCAGCTCGGGTGAGTAGGAAGGGAACAGTAGTAGGTGAGACCTCTAGAGAGATTGATGGGGTCTCAGCTCACATGGGATTCTCTTGGCCATTGTCAGTACTTTGACTCTTATTCAAAGGGTTTTGAACAAAGGAAGGACATGATCTGGCATGTTTTACAACAGTAATTTCAACTGCTTTGTTGAAACAAATGGTAAGAAGCAAGATTGGAAGCAGGAAGACCAATTGGGGGTGAGTGACAGTGGTGGCTTCCTACTAGGGTGCTAATAGTGGAGATGGTGAGGATTGATCAGATGAAGTGCACGTAGATGGTGTATATGGAGGGCAAATGGGGCTTTCTGACTGATTGGAGGTGGAGGGTGAGAGGAAGAGAAGACTCAAAGGGTAACTCTAAAACTTTGGCCCTGAGCAATTAATAGGGTGATGCTGCTATTGGCTGAGATGGGAGCAGTAGAGGATAAAATACTGTGTCATTGAAGACCAAATATCTCATTTTAGAGATATATGCATGTACATATATGCTTTTTTTTTTTTTTTTAGACAAAGACTGACTCTATCACTCTGTCCAGGCCTAGCTCACAGCAACCTCAAACTCTTGCCTCCCAAGTAGCCAGGGCTACAGGTGCCTGCCACAACAACAGGCTAATTTTTCTATTTTTAGGAGAGATGGGATCTCACTCTTGCTTACTCTGGTCTTAAACTCCTGAGCTCAAGCAATCCACCTGCCATGGACTCCCAGAGCACTAGGATTCCAGGCGTGAGCCACCTTACCCGACCCATTTTGCATATACTAAGCTCAGGTATAAATAAGCTCTTTTAGTGGAGATTTCGAGAAGGCGGTGGATAGAAGAAGAAATTATTTCGAAAAGTTTTTCTGCAAAGAAAGACCCCCAAAACGGGGTGGTAACTGTCAGGGATGGCAGAATCAGCAGAAAGCTTTGATTTTCATTGCTTTAAGATAGGAAATATAATAATACATTTCCATATTGATAACAGTGTTCCCCAAAAAGTGAAAAACTGATGAAGTAAGAGAGAGAGAAGAGCATTGCTAAAGCAATGGTCTTTAGTAAGTAAGAAAGGATGGGTCTATCCAGCACGTGAGTGGAAGAATTAGCTGCCTCTCTAAGAAAAACAATAGAAATGAACACAAAGGGTGAATCTTATGAGTACAAAGCAGACTCTGATAGGGAGATAAATATGGTGGCTGTGTTTGAGGATAATGGAGGAGATGTTTGAAGTCTGAGGAAAGATATGAAAAAAGTTAACTAGAAAAGTGAGAGTCAATAGACTAGGGAAACATAATTTCCTGGCAACTTTAAGGATGAAGCATGAAGCATCAGAAGCCCTCCTCAAATAGGTAGCTGTTAATTGTACCAGCAAGTAGAAATACATGTGTTTTTAAAACTGTTTTGTATATCTTCATTTCTAGGTCACACTGTAGCTAATTATTGTTATTAAATCACGAGGTAATTTAAATGTGAAAAAAAAAAAAGTGGGACAAATCTGTGCAAATTACATAAAGGAACAAGACTTTCTATCTTCCTCTAGTCTTGTTCAGATTTTGAACAAGTCAGTCAGTCTTGTTCAATGGTGTAGGTGTGAAGTACACAGAGGGAGGGACTTAACTTGTGACTTTGGCAAGGAAGAGCACTAGGGCTGAAGCAGGCAGGGAATTGAGAGTTATGCAAGGGAGAGATTAAAATAGTTGAAAATGGAATTTAACCTTGGTCCAGGGAGAAAAGAGGACATTAAGAGGGTGACAAATAGTGAAAAAGTAGCAAGGTCAATGGATTGGAGCTCTAGGTCGGATTGTGGTCATACCACCCCTATTGTAAGCTTTTTTTGTTTTAACTTTGAGACAGAGTCTCATTTTGTCATCCTGGGTAGAGTGCTATGGCATCATCATAGCTCATGCAACCTCAAATTCTAGGATTCGAGAGATCCTCTTGCCCCAGCCTCCAAGTAGCTGGGACTTATGGGTGCTCACCACAATGCCCAGCTATTTTTAGAGACAGGATCTCACTCTTGCTAAGGCTGGTCTCAAACTCCTGAGCTCAGGTAATCCACCTGCCTCAGCCTCCCAGAGTGCTAGGATTGCAGGCCTGAGCCACCGTGCCCAGCCTCCATTGCAAGCTTTTCCTGAAATGGCTGTCATTTTAAGAGTTTGCTATAGGAAAATCTAATTTAGCCTACATTACATTTAACAGCAGAATTATTTTAGTAGATAACTGAAATCTTCTAAAATAATGCATTTATTTTAAAAGTGAGCTAAAAGATAAGAATTGGTCATAGAGTGGGAAGAGATTATGGAGATACTGCAATTGTGGGCAATGACAAATTCAGGATAATAATGTTTTTATTTAGCCTGGGAAAGTCACTGTAGGAAAGAAAAATAGAATGTAAGAAGGAGAAAAATGGGAAAGAATGAAACACAGAACTGTTTACAGGGTGGGCTGCTTTCTTCTTTGGGCATTTTGTGGGTATAAGAAAACAATGACAGATGGCAGCCAGTGGAATAGGGCCTTGGGAAGACTTCGTTTCCCAAAAAGAACTGCCTACAATTACTTCACCAATAAGAGGTTTATTGGGGTTCTAACGCTCCTCTTTTAAAACTGCATTGAGTGTGACAATCATCTACCCCTCAGTATGAATTACGATAATTAGACCATACCAATGCTTTCTGATTCCTAACTCAGATCCATGCAGTAAGGACATGGAAGTTCTGAGTGGAAAAATGAAGAGGTGGAATAAAAAACTTTGAGTAATGTCCATACTAGAATTTTTTATAATAGCCCAAAAAGGGAAACAACCTAAATGTCCATTAATTTATGAATAAATAAAGTGTAGTACGTTCAAACAATGGAATATTATTTGGCAATAAAAATATACAGAGGTCTGATATATGTTACAACATAGATGAACCTTGAAAACATTCTGCTAAATAAAGAAGTGAGACGCAAAAGATCATATATTGTGTGATTTCCCTTATATGAAATGTCCAGAATAGGCAACTGTATAGAGATAGAAAGTAGATTAGTATCTGCGGAGGGCTGTGGGTACAGGGAGATTACTGGCGACAGCTAAAGGACGAGAGTTTCTTCCAGGGGTAATAAAAATGTTCTGAAACTTGATCGTGGTGATGGACTCTGAAAATTTACCACCAAATTAGATATTTTAAGGTGGATTAAATCTCAATAATGCTGATTTTGAAAAAAGAAACTCTGAGTGAGTTGAAGTGGGCTTTGGGCAGCTGAAGGACAGCAGAAAAGAAGAATTTGGAAACACTAATAAAAAAGCTCTATCTTTTTTGAAATTTGACCTGCAACTCTGTTTACACTTCATACACCATGGGAATCTCTTAAATCAGCTCCAACACCATCGTGGGCCTGTCTGCCCGAGGTTACTAACACCGCCCCAGTCCAAACACACACTGATCAAACCAACCTAGAGCTTTCAGAGTACAGTGATTAGAGCTTCGTCTCTAGATCATTGATTTTCAACAGGAATGCTGTGAGAGGATGTTAGATGTGCAGTGAAAATTTTTAGAGATCACTAATTAAATTATTTTTGAAAGAAGTGCCAAGCACAGTAACTATATTCTTTTCTTTACTCTTTTTTTTTTTTGATCAACAATTCAAGTGTGCCATGAGATTTAAAAAAAAAAAGATAGAGGGTGGCGCCTTTGGCTCAAAGGAGTAGGGAACCAGCCCCACATGCCGGAGGTGGCAGGTTCAAACTCGGCCCCAACCAAAAACTACCAAAAAAAAAAAAAGTTGAAAAACACTGCTGGGTAGAAATAAGTTGAAACTCTCACTCTATTGCAGGTTGTGGGTGTATGTGACTTTGGGCAAGTTTCCCTATCCCTTTTGGTCTCATCATCTGATGGAAATAATCAAAATACCTGTCGAATTGTAAGACTTAAGTGAGGTTAAAAAAAGCACAGCATGTATCGCAGTAGCCGGCACAGAATGACTGCTTGGTTATAATAATTACAAAGCTTTAGAAATGTAAAGAGAGGTGGCTAGAGATGCCAGTGTATTTTAAGGTGCATATGTAGCACTCCCCATTGGCACGCTTTCAGAGCAATCAAATTGGAAAGAAAGAAGCGGAGTGGAGTGTGTGATTCATTTATATGAAATGCTTCCCATTTTCATTTAGGTGAAACTATATGAAATGCTTCCCCATTCCTTCTCTCCCCATCCAGCACTTCCCCTGTGACAAGTACTCACGTCTGGGTGAAACTTGTCCTTGGTGTCAAGAAGAGATGATAATATTTCAAGGGCAGCTGTTTCCACCGAGATATCCAGACATAATCCAGACAAATGGTGTGTCGATACCTTTTGTGAAATGAATCAGACTCAATCAATACCATCAAATGGCCTCTGTAAATCTATTGAAAAATTTCTTCAAAAATGTATCTTAAAATTTAACGTTAACAGTTAAACAAATGTTACTGCCAAGTGATTATGGCACTTTCTGAGCTTGCAGAACTCATGTCCTAGCAGACAGACATATATCCAAATACATTTAAAACTACAATTTGTTTTTTTTTCAGACAGTCTTACTCTGTCACCCTCGGTAGATGCTGTGGCATCATAGCTCACAGCAACCTCAAACACTTGGGCTCAATTGATTTTCTTGCCTCAGCCTCCCAAGTAGCTGGGACTATAGGCACCTGGCACAACGCCTGGGTATTTTTAGAGATGGGGGTCTCGCTCTGGCTCAGGCTGGTCTGAACTCCTAAGGTCAAGCAATCCACCTGCCTCAGCCTCCCAGAGTGCTAGGATTGCAGGTATGAGCCACCGCACCTGGCCTGAAATTATAACTTTTTTTTTCCTTGCAGTTTTTGACTGGGGCTGGGTTGGAAGCCACCACCTCTGATATATGGGGCTAGTGTCCTACTCCTTTGAGCCACAGGCATCACCCAAATTACAACTTTTTAAGTAATATAATAAAAGTGTGTACAAGGTGCCACCTGCCATGCAGGGCTGGGGAACCTGGGGACATGGTTGCACATGTGGTCATTTGGATCCCAGCTTGTTCTGTGACGTTTGGATTCAGTCAAAGGGCCACACTCAGGCATCCAGAGGACTCCACGTGGTCTTGTGGCCTCAGCTTCTCCACCCTAGGAGGGCCTGAGTAACTGCACAGATGTATTTCATATCCAGCGCATAGCGAGTAAAATGGGAAGAGTGTGGGGAGCAGGTGGATAAGCATAGACTCACAGAGCCTTCAACTTCCAAGTCAAGAGGTTATGCTTTATTTTGTAATTAAAGGAAACAGTCTACAGTTTTAAACAGGGAAATGGTACAATAAAATCTGTGTTTAAAGAAGAACTGTGTGATATACATTTTTTAAAAAGAAAAAAGGTGGCCAGTGCCTGTGGCTCAAAGGAGTAAGGTGCTTGCTTCATATGCAGGAGGTGGCGGGTTCAAGCCCAGCCCTGGCCAAAAACTGCAAAAAAAAAAAAAAAAAAAAAGATACATCATTTACAATAACAACAAAAGAACACAGTGTCCATAAAGTTTGTGTGTGATTTAAATAATTGTCTATTTTAAATCACACATGAACTTTAGGGACACCCTGTCTGTGGTACCTAGGATTAAATCTAATTAAAAAATGCTGTGGCAAAGACTGGTAGCTGTCCCCCCACTGCTTTTTTTTTTTCTTTCCTTCTCCCCTGATAATAGAATCTCTAGCTGGGCATATTACCAGCAGAGTGAAGATGCTGTTCCAGTCTCCCTTAAACAAATGGAAGGTGGACAGAGGCTCTACTGAGCCCTG
Organism: Galagoides demidoff; assembly: GCA_963574575.1. NCBI lineage: Eukaryota > Metazoa > Chordata > Mammalia > Primates > Galagidae > Galagoides > Galagoides demidoff. The sequence goes on along the minus strand of CAUYQV010100318.1, from coordinate 5,610 downwards.
GGGGAAGATGATATTCCATACATCAGGTCAGGACAGGTGGTGACCTCCCTCCTCCCAGCAGAGGCCGGCCTCTCCACCTGTGCGGGGAGACCCATGCTGTCATCTTCTTAACTATCCTTTCTTTCTCTTACAAAATCAATTGCTCACCTTCCATAGAAACATTCCTATTTACATAGAAATGTCTTCCAATATCTGCGGTCATTAAAAACAAGAACCTTTTTTCTTTCACGCCTACTTTCAGTTACCTCCTTTCCCTGCTCCTGTAAATAGCCAAATTTCTTGAGTTTTAAAGGGATATTTACTCCACTTCTTTATTTTCTATTCTCTCTATAATCTATCAAAAATGGTCTCTGGGCTCGGCGCCTGTGGCTTAATTGGCTAAGGTGCCAGCCATGTACACCTAAGGTGGTGGGTTCGAATCCCCAGCCTGGGCCCACCAAAACAACAATGATGGCTGCAACCAAAAAATGGCCGGGCGTTGTGGCGGGCGCCTATGGTCCCAGCTACTTGGGAGGCGGAGGCAGGAGACTCACTTGAGCCCAGGAGTTGGAGGTTGCTATGAGCTGTGATGCCATGGCACTCTGCCCAGGGGGATAGCTTGAGGCTCCGTCTCAAAAAAAAAAAAAAAAAAGAATATCAATATAATTGGAATCATAGGCTGAGATCCCATAGCTCAGTGGTTAGGGTGCCAGTCTCATACACTGGGGCTGCTGGTTTTGAAACCAGCCCAGCCCAGTCCTGCTAAACAACAATGACAACCATAACAACAAAAATAGTTGGGTGTTGTAGTGGGCACAGGTAGTCCCAGCTACTTGGGAGGCTAAGGCAAAAGAATTGCTTGAGCCCTAGAGTTTGAAGTTGCTGTGAGCTGTGATGCCACACCACTCTACTGAGGGTGACATAGTGAGACTGTCTCAAAAAAAAATAAATAATTGGAATCATAGACTATGTAGCTTTCTTAGACTGGCTTCTGTGAAAGAAATAATATACTTAGTATTAATAATACGCATTTAAAGTTCCTCCATATTGATCCCTTAAAGTAGGTGTCCTCAAACTACAGCCTGCAGGCCACTTGCAGCCTGCCAAGGACATTTATCCGGCCTGCCGGCTGTTTTTGCTGCTGCTGCCTGTCCGGCTTAGCAGCCGACTTGTCCTAGGACCTGCAGTCTGCCTCTCCAATGGTCCGAGGGACAGTGAACTGGCCTCCTGTTTAAAAAGTTTGAGGACCCTTGCTTGACCCTGCAACTCCACCACTAGGCATTTACCAAAACAAAAACCATTTTACCACAGGGAAATGTGCACTAGAATGTTCATAGCTGCTCAGTTCACAGTTGCAAAGATGTGGAAACAACCCAAATGCCTGTCAATACATGAATGGATTAATATAAACTGGCATATATATATACACACTATGGAGTACTATTCATCTCTAAAGATGGAAACTTTGCATACTTTATAACAGCTGGGATGGATTTAGAGTACATTCTGCAAAGTATCTCAAGATAGGAAAAATGAACATCACATCTCAAAACCTATTTGAAACTAGGAGATTAGCAATCACAGACCCACGTGAGAAAAATCTCAAATTCAAGAAGAGGAGAGGTTGGGTGGCACCTGTGGCTCAGTGAGTATGGCACCGGCCCCATATATAGTGGGTGGCAGGTTTAAACCTGACCCTGGCCAAACTGGAACAAAAAATAGCCGGGCGTTGTAGCAGGTGCCTATAGTCCCGGTTACTCAGGAGGCTGCTCGGTGGCTCATGCCTATATCCTAGGAGTATCCCTCGTGTATGTGGTTAGGGCACTGGCTACATACACCAGGGCTGGTGGGTTCAAACCTGGTGAGGGCCTGCTAAACAATGACAAATACAACAAAAAAATACAGTTACTCTGGGAAGCCATGGCGGGCGGAACGCCTGATCTCATGAGTTCGAGACCAGCCTGAGCAAGAGTGACACCCCCATCTCTATAAAAAACCAGGCATTGCAGCAGATGCTGTTAGTCCCAGCTACTTGAGAGGCTAAGGCAAGAGAATAGCTTGAGCCCAAGAGTATGAGGTGCTGTGGGCTATGATGCCATGGCACTCAACCAGGACGTGACAAAGTGAGACTCTGTCTCAAAAAAAAAAAAAAAAAAAAGAAGAGAGGGGGTTCAGTAGCTTCCCACCCAATGGGTACAATGCATGGATATATGGCATACTCCTGGGTGAAGGACACAGGAACAATATATGCAAATTATATAACCTAATAGTTTGTACTCTCATTTTTTTTTTTTTAATGAGACAGAGCCTCAAGCTGTCACTCTGGGTAGAGTACTATGGCATCACAGATCACAGCTACTTCCAACTCCTGGGCTTAAGCAGTTCTCTTGCCTTGGCCTCCCAAGTATCTGGGACCACAATGCCTGGCTACTTTTTGGTTGTAGTTGTCGTTGTTTAGCAGTCCCAGGCTGGATTCAAAACTGCCAGCTCTGGTGTATGGGGCTGGTGTCTTAGCCACTTAAACTACAGGCACCAAGCCTGTACCCTCATCTTAATCTGAAATTTAAAAAGAATGAAAAGATAAAGTTCCTGGCTTGGCACCCATAGCTCCGTGGTTAGGGTGCTGCCACATACACCAGGGCTGGTGGGTTCAAACCCGGCCAGGGCCTGCTAAACAATGACAAATACAGCAAAAAAATAGCTGGGCAATGTGGTAGGCAAGAGAATCGCTTGAGCCCAAGAGTTTGAGGTTGCTGTGAGCTGTGATTCCACAGCACTCTTCCAAGGGTGACATAGTGAGACTCTGTCTCAAAAAAAAAAAAAATTCCTCCTTGTCTTTTCTTTTCCTGACTTGATAGAGTATTCCTTTTTTTTTTTTTTTTTTAAGACAGAGTCTCAAGCTGTCACCCTTGGTAGAGTTCTGTGGCATCATAGCTCATAGCAACCTTCAACTCTTGGGCTCAAGCGATCCTCTTGCCTCAGTTTTTCTATTTTTAGTAGGGATGGAGTCTCATTTTTGTTCAGGCTGGTCTTGAACTGCTGGTCTTGAACTCATGAGCTCAAACCATCCACTCACCTCAGCCTCCCAGAATGCTAGGATTACAGGTGTGAGCCACCATGCCCAGCCAGCTCATTCCTTTTGAACATGGTATTACAGGGTATCCTTAAAGTTGCCATACATAGGGAAATTGTAGCTAAACCTACCTTTGTTGACAAAATATTAATTACAAAAATTCTACAAAAAGGTGGTCAAGATACAGAGATTATTTTGTAAATATTTTGTAAAATTGAGTAATGAATATTTTGCAAATAAAGGTAATTTGGGGATATCCCGCATTCCATTGTCAAGATGTAATACTGCTCATTACCTACTAAAGGGCATCTAGGTTGCTTCCAAGTTTTGACAATTATGAGTAAAGCTGTTATTAACATCTACATGCAGGTTTTTTGTGTAGACATGCATTTTCAAATCCTATGAGTAAATACCAAGGAATATGATTGCTAGATCATATGGTAAGAGTATGTTTAGTTTTGTAAGAAACTGACAAACTGTCTTCCAGAGTGGTGGTACCATTTTGCATTGCCACCCCCATGAATGAGAGTCCCGTTGCTCAACATCCTGGCCAGCATCTGGATTTTGGCCATTCTGATAATCGTTTGGTGTTCTTTTTATTTATTTATTTGAGCCAGAGTCTCAGTTTGTTGCCCTTGGTAACTGAGGGTGGCAGGTTCAAACCTGGCCCGGGCCAGCTAAACAACAATGACAACTGCAACAAAAAATAGCCAGGCATTGTGGCGGGCGCCTGTAGTCCCAGCTACTTGGGAAGCTGAGGAAAGAGAATTGCTTACACCCAAGAGTTTGAGGTTGCTGTGAGCTGTGACGCTACAGCACTCTACCAAGGGTGATATAGACTCTGTCTCAAAAAAAAAAAAAAACCACATAGGAAATTGATAACAAATATGTCAGAGGGCATTATTAAAAGCAAAAAGATTACCTAGAGATTAGTAACTACAAGAAACTGTTTCTATTGTTTGTGCAAGAAGAATAAAGGAAAATAATTTTACCCTGATATCCCCAATCCTCTGAGGCTACTGATGCTAAAACATTTACCACTAATAGGCAGGAAACTAGAAAGTAGTACTCCAGGTTACACTGCAGGTGTCCAATACCAGCAATAGCTAAAAAAGCAGGGGCCCAGTAGTTGCCAACAGCCAAAGTTCCTGGAGCCTCTGCTTTTCCTGGCTGCTGTTAATTCTCACCTCTGCTGCAGCTGAGAGTGGGGAAAGGCCTTCTCTATCTCCCATCTTCTAATCTCCTACCAGTAATCTAAATGGTGCTATGAAGGTTTTTATAAGGTGTGGTTAACATCTATAATCATTTGCCTTTAGTAGAAAAGATTAGCCTTGGGGCAGCTCTTGTGGCTCAAGGAGCAGGGCACCACTCAAGGAGGTGGCGGTTTCAAAAACTGCAAAAAAAAGATTACCCTTGATAATGTGAATAGGCCTCATCCATTCAATTTAAAGCCCTTGAAGTCCAAGACTGTTTTCCCAAAAAAAAAAGGAAGAAATTTGGCCTTAGAGGGGAACACAGAAATCCTTTCTGAGTCCCTAACCTACCCACCTGCCCTGCAAACTAGACTGCAGGATCACTTCCTACCTGTTTCCAGCCCACCAGTCTGTCTGAAGGATTTCAGACTTAGACTTAGACCACATAGCAGTCAGCCAATTTCTTAAAATTCCCTTTTATATTCCTATAAATGAGACATGTATCTAAAATCTGCTTCTCTGGAAAACGCTGACTGATGCAGAGTTTTCAGTGAGAGTGATTCTAGAGCAGTGGTTGTCCACCTTCCTAATGCCATGGCCCTTTACTACAGTTCCTGTGGGTTGCAACCCACAGGTTGAGAACCACTGACTAGAGGAACAGAATCCTTTTTTTGTTTTTTTCTTTTAGAAACAGTCTCACTTTATTGCCCTTGGTAGAGAGCTGTAGCTTAGCATCACAGCTTACAGCAATCTCCAACTCCTGGACTTAGGTAATTCTCTTGCCTCAGCCTCCCGAGTAGCTGGGACTACAAGTGCCCACCACAACACCCAGTTATTTTTTGTTGTTGTTATTGCAGTTGGCTGGGGCTGGGTTTGAATCCGTCACACTCGCCATATGGGGCCCTACCCACTGAGCCACAGGCACCACCCTAGAGGAACAGAATCTTTTTTTTTTTTTTTGGAAACAGAGCCTCAAGCTGTCCACCTGGGTAGAGTGCTGTGGCATCACAGCTCACAGCAACCTCCAACTCCTGGGCTCAAGCGAGTCTCCTATCTCTGCCTCCCAAGTAGCTGGGACCACAAGTGCCCACCACAGCACCCGGCTATTTTTTGGTTGCAGCCATCGTTGTTTGGCTGGCTGGGCTGGATTCGAACCTGCCACCTTAGGTGTATGTGGCTGGTGCTTAGCCATTTGAGCCATAGGAGCCAAGCCCAGGAACAGAATCTTTTTTTTTTTTTGAGACGGAGCCTCAAGCTATCCCCCTGGGTAGAGTGCCATGGCATCACAGCTCATAGCAACCTCCAACTCCTGGGCTCAAGCGAGTCTCCTGCCTCCGCCTCCCAAGCAGCTGGGACCACAGGCGC
>CAUYQV010100315.1:0-48733 GCA_963574575.1 Galagoides demidoff | reverse complement strand
CCCCCCCCCCCCCCCCCCCCCCCCCCCGCCCCCCCCCCCCCCCCCCCCCCCCCCCCCCCCCGCGCCCCCCCCCCCCCCCCCCCCCCCCCCCCCCCCCCCCCCCCAGGCTCTTTCCAACAACTGACTCTCTCTGAAACTGAGAGTGAGAACTTATTGCCCAGAAAATGACACCAAGCCATTCATAAGTGATGCGCCTCCCACGATCCAAACATCTCCCATGAGGCCCCCCTTCAACACGGGAGTTGAATTTCAATATTAGATTTGGAAGGGTCAAATATTCAAACCATAGCGACTCCAAACCTTTTCATTAGGATATGTTAACTGCTTTTACCAAAAACTCAAAAATGATAATGATTTACCTTAAAGAAGTTTAGTTCTCAGTCATATTGCAGGTAGGGGAGCATAGATTGAAAGAGAGAGCTTCTCTCCTCCCTGTCATTCAGGGACCCAGACGCCTTTCTTCTACTGGGTCAGCCATCCCCGTGGTCTTCAGAATCCTCTGCTGACCCACTGCATTAGTAGGGAGAAGAGTGATGGGTGGGAATTAGAAGGTAATATTCAATGTTGTAATGTTTAAGGATGAGCAAGCATGTGCTCACCAAACTACAGAGAAGCCTGGGACTATGGTTTAGTCTTGGGCCCGAGAAACATGAGAAATCAGATTTAGTGAATGACTGGAGTTGTGGCTGTCTCAGTTTCCCTTTCTTCATGGCCAAATGTGTCGGTAAGGTTAGAGCATAAAAATAGACCCACTATGAAACAAAATAAATTAAACTTATATTATTGGGATTCGATCTTACACAACTCTGGGAAAGTATCCTAGGAGGGGACAGTTCACAGATATGGGAAAAGACACCAGTCAAGGACTCCAAAGAGCTGCTGGTAGAGAAGTTATTTGATTGCATTTGGGGTGTAGCAAACACCAAATGCAGGGTCAGTCTGACAGGTAGACAAGAAATAGAGCTTCACGCAAAATAGGGCAAAAGTAGATTAGATTGAAACCTGCAAAAACCAGTAGGGATCCGCAAAGACACACTGGGACCTGACAGTCAACAGAAACCTGTTCTGTCTCTCTCTTTATTGAATCTCAGTAACACAAACGACTTACAAAAAATGCTAATGCCCCTTTTCACAGACCCACACACATGAGATGATGCAGGTGTGGGAGGACCCGTAATCTAGGAGCCTGCTGCACGAGCCACTCCGTGAAGTGTGAGCTGCAGCAATGCCTGTGGCTTCTCACTGATTGCCGGGGAAATCTTCTGCTCCTTCATTTCCATCTTCCGAATCTAGCGCAAGTTTCTCCTGTGAACCAGACTAATTCAGAACCACACAAGGAATAAAAAAATAAAGCCAACAATACAGTTTCAATTTAGCTTCAACTTATCACAAAGTAATTTACTGTGCCCTTTAAAACCCCGGTGTACTCACCACGATACTATTCCCATTGCGTTCTTACAAAATTACATTGGCAGTTTCTAAAAATGTTACTTGAGGTTCTTCATATGGATGCAATCTATGCCATAGAGTCAGTAGTGCACATTACGTATTAAATTATATAATTACATGTTATGCCCATTTAAAAAGCCACCAGAAAAAAATGAAAACAATGTGTTTCCATCTCTCTAGACACATGGGTAGCTACTACTGACACAGGTAGAAAATGTAACAGTATTGTATTATTTTATTAATTAAAAAAAATAAGTTTTCTTCAGAACTAAATTTACAACTTCTACTATTTCAAATAATGTAAGGCTGTAAGATTTAAGGCTCTTAAGTTCAGCAAACATTTGCTAAGAAAATTTGCTTGCGGAGCAATTTTTCACAGGTTCTCACATCTATCTAAACACAGTTTCTTTTTCAATCTCTGACCTAAATGTATTTTCTTTAAATGGAAAGAACCTAAAGAACAAGGCCTCGGGGATATGGTAGTACCTGAGCCATTCACTCCGAACCAAAGAAAACATAAACTCATTCTTTCCTAGGTAGTGGGGTTTTGGGAGCAGTGTGAATTGTTTTGTGATAGATGAACCCGAGGAAAATACATTGACTCTGTTAAAACAATCAAAGAAACAGTATTCGAATAAAGAAATACACCCTAGGGTATACAGAGATATTATGCTATAAAGCTTGTGGGTGATGACCCTTCTAAGTATGGCACGACTGAGACCATAGTTAAGATACTATATATAGTGCTGTAGTACCTGAAAGATGTCAAACCCATACAACTAGAAAAATGTCCACAGAGCACAGGTAATCATACAGCCCAAATCCTACAGCAAGTCAGGATGACAAATGATGGATTTAAAATATAAATGGATATATTATAATCTCACAATTCTGGGGAAAATACACACTTTTGTGTAGTGCTTTAAAGTAATCCATTTTGTCTATATTTGCTGTTTTACAGAGAAGAAAACATTTATCATTCATTCACCTCTCTCTGGATTTGTAGGTTGTAACATTCATTATACTTGATGGAATTGGAATGAAGGATATATTTTACACTGCATTCTTCCTAAGTTGTTTCTTTTAAGCAATCTCATGCTTTTGTTTTCAAATCGGGTGCTTTCCTTTATAAATTTCTCCGCTAAGTGAAGTTACACAATATAGTGCCTAATGTTAATGTCTAGAAGTAAAAGAGGAAAGAAAAAGAAGATGGCGGAGATAGAACGTTTATATATATATATGAACGGTAATAATACATATAATGCAATATAACTTTTGCAATTATATTATTACATATAATTGTGCATATATAAGATAAAATGCATTAATATATAAATAGATAACTGTATACATTTCCAAAGATATAGATCACATATTTAAATAAATGTATAAACATATACATATATAATACATAGAAAATTTACATTCTCTTTCTTCTTTCCCTCTCTCAAAGTCTCTCTTTCTGTTGTTCCCTAGTTCAGTTGGAGGTGGTAGAGAAACAAAATGTAAACGTGTGAGGTCCTTGTAACTATATTTCTGTCCATGAATTGATGGGATTAAGGGAAAAGAAAACCAATGGATTAACTCCAGAATGATTTTTCAGAGATTGAATTGTTCTGATTTGGATTTAGTACGGATGATGCTACGGAAAATGATTCTTTGTATTAGAAAGGAAATTGAATATATATCCTTGAGTGGGGGAGAAATTTCCTCTCTGCTCTCTAACTCTTCTTAGCTATGTTATAGAACAGGAAGTAATGGAAACAGTTTCACCCTAGAAGAGTATTTCTTACACCATGTAGTTATAGTACAATAATAGGTAGCACAGTTTGACACAATTTCCCAGATATAAATCTTAATTCATGTAAAATTTTTCATGACAATAGAAGAATAATTGTTGAACAAATGAGTGAATTATTTCAGTAGGAAATAAATATGCAGGTCATCAGCCTAAAATATACACCTACAAGGGCAAACCCAAAATATTATTAGGTGGGAGACAACTAAAATTCCTATGATTTGATTTATACATATATACATAATCTGTAAAATATATAAATATTTTTAAAAGCAGAATAAAATGTATAGAATGCATAGAAAATACATGTTCTTAATATTAAATAGTGACAGATTTGTCTCTATAAAAATATGAAAGGTCCTATAATTAAAATAAAAGGGAAAGCACTAATTTAGGTCAAAAAGTATAGAAATGATAAATATTCATAATAAATACGTTTATAATATAAGTCATTATCACTTATGTAGGCCCAACCAGAAAAAACAAACAAAAAAAAAAAGATGGAGAGCAGAAAGAGACCATCTACTTAAAAACTACAGACATACAGAAATATTTTTCTTTTTTTGTTTTTCTCAATTTTCTTTGTATTTAAATTTCCAATTAATATGAGAGTACCTATGTTTAGGTTACATTGTTTTCATTTCTAAGGTAAAGTTCAAGTTGTAGTTGAGCCCTTCACCCAGGGGGTGTGCTGAACACCTCACATTGTGCACATCAGTTGAGAACCTGTCAGTCACCCTCCTTCTTCCTCTTTCCCTCCTGTCTGCTGACCCTCACCAGGATATACTTGTGTTTTTCTTATGTGTGAGCATATATAATTATTTATATATTGGTTTTATATTAGTACTTAGTACATTTATACTTATTTTTCCATTCTTGTGATACTTTACTGAGAGGAATGTGTTCCAGTTCCATCTAGGTAAGCACAAAAGTTGTAAAGTCTCCACCTTAAGGCTGAATAGTACTCCATAGGATGCATATACCACAATTTGTTATATATAAAGTGTATATTAAAAATGATTTTTTTTCCTTTTGGGAAGATATCTGGTAATGGGATTGTGGGATCAAATTGAAGGTTAACTTTTAGTTCTTTGAGAATTTGCCCTATTTCTCTCCATACACATTGTATTAGTTTGCAGTCTCACCAGCAGTGCACAAGTGTTCCCTTCTCTCCACATCTACACCAGCATCACAGTCTCTGGACACTATGATATTGGGTATCTTCCCTAGGGTTAGGTGCTATCTCAGAGTGGTTTTGATTTGCATTTCTATAATAATTAGGACGATGAGAATTTTCTCATGTGTTAGTTGGTCATCTGTCTGTCAGCTTTAGAGAATTTTCTCTTCGACTCTTGCCCGATTACAAATGTTTGGTCTTGTTGATTAATTTGTGTTTTCTGTGGATTCTGTTATCAACCCATTGTCAGATTCATATCATGCAAATAGCTTTTCCCTTTCTTCAGGCTGTCTGTTTGCTTCAGTTGTGTTACTGAAGTTCTGTAATTGTGCTGAAACTTTTTAGCTTGATCATGCCCCGTTTATCTGAACTTTGATAAACCAAACAAAAGCATGCACTGGGAAAATAATACCTAAGAAATCAATGGTTCTGGGAGAACTGGTTAGTCACATGGAGAAGACGGAAGACTCTTACTGAATAAAAGATTTAAATTTAAGACACGAAACAATAAAAATTCCAGAAGAGAGTTTGGGAAAACTCTTGGCAAAATCAGCTTAGGAAAAGATTTATGAAGTAGACCCCCTTGGCAATTACAGCAACATCAGAAATATTTTTAAATTTTCAGCTTCAGAAAAAAAAATCAACAAGTTTTATTAACCTGGAAAATTAACAAAATTTGAAAACATTATAATATTGTAATATTTGAATCTAGTCACTATTGTTAAAATTATAATTTTAAGTAACAATGGTAGAGGTTGCATTGATAAAAAACTCTTGGAAATTTTGTATTATGTTAATTAATTGCTTAATTAATTCTGTATAGTGTGCCAAGACAATTTTGGTCCTGAGAATCCATTGTTGAAACTAATTTGAATTCCCCAATAATGCCATAAAACATAATTTAAGACTTTGAAGTGGGCAGGAGAGATGACTAGGTGTCCTTTGGTAGATGTCCCCAGAGTTTATCTGATAATATCAGGGTGTTTAGGATGTATATCTTAGTATTTTTCAGACTCTAAAAATCTGTACTTTGGATTTTTATTAATGACGAGTCCATTGGACATCTCTCTGTAAGTGGACATGTTGTGTTGTTTAATAATTATAATAATATGAATTAATGCTTGTCCATAGCAATGCAAAAGGATATCATCCACTATCAATAAAAAAAAGACTTCTCACAGCTGGAAATATAATTCTAGCCATTATACTCTTTTCAGAAGTTACATTTCAGCTGTGCATTCCTTGTCTTATGCATCTCTGTTCTTCAGATTTTCCTTTGCAGTGCTTTCAATACCTTACTGACTGTAAGGTTGAATTAAAAAGTTGAATAAAATATTTAGTGAGTGATTAATTTATATTTCCAAAATAATCATATATTTAATATTAAAAAATTACTTCTTAACATAGGATTTATGCTTTATAATATATGATGCTGTTTTACTTACAATAACAAAAACACAAATTCTTGATAATAATAAATGGATAAATATAAAAGGAACAACATTTTTTCTTAAGAATTTTTAATAATGTTGAAATGTTCTTATTTACTTATTTTTCTTTATTTTTTTTTAGAGACAGAGTCTCACTTTATCACCCTCAGTAGAGTGCTAAGGCATCACAGCTCACAGCAACCTCCAGCTTAGGCAATTCTCTTGCCTCAGCCTCCGAAGTAGCTTGGACTACAGGCGCCTGCCAGAATGCCCAGCTATTTTTTTGTTGCATTTTGGCCAGGCCAGGTTTGAACCCACCACCCTCAGTATATAGGGCAGCACCCTACCCACTGAGCCACTGGTGCTGCCCTGTTGAAATATTCTTACTGATAATATTTACTAACTCAAAGTATAATATCCCATTAAACTGTGAAAAAATAGTCTGGCAATAAATAGTCAAAGTTAATATAATCATTTATTTTCTTTTCTGTATTTTTAGTTTTGCATTTTAGAGGCAGATTTTATACTCTTATTTATTAACCTCACTTCTAAAAATGCCATTTATTAGAAATAAGAGAAATATAAAATATCACATTATTTATGCTAAACAAATGCTAAATCACATTTAAGCAATCAATAATGAGATATCTATTAAAGGAATTAGATGTTAAATTTACAAGAGAAAACTGACGCTCTGCACATTTTTATAAACACATTGATCTTCCTTGTAGTGTGTTTTAGAGAAGCACTCCGTTAATATGTCATTCATAATCCTAGTAAATTATGTGTACTGCTTGCTTGGCTCCACGTTGATTTTCTAAATCCGCTTTAGTAGTCTGAAGGATGCCATAGTGTGTGACCCCTTCATAGGGATATTACCAATTTACAAAGAGTTTTCTCCAGAAAATACCTGAATCCAAAAGCCCAACATTTTTAAAAACTAGGTCTCCTCATTCGAATAGCAGACATCATGGGAAGAGGTTGTGGGGGGATGACCTCTGCAGCTCAGTTAACACCACAGATTCAATGGCCTTCAGGAAAAACCGAATCCAGACAGGAAGGAAAGCACCATCCAAGCTCCAACTCAATCTGTGGGGCCAACTGAGCTTGATATTCTCTGTATATACCAAAGTATCATTGCCTCTCCTCAAGTTTTAAAGTCTCTTCGGGAATTTCATATACCATCATTTAGATTGTAAATTATATGAGAACAAAGGCCTTTTCCCTGTGTTCACATGTCCCTTAAGTACTTTATGTATATAGTGTTTGAGTTATTAAAATATATGACAGCAAATTTGTATTGAGCTATTTCCATCATTTGTAACATTTAATTCTGAATATAAGCAGATTCTGTGGAGATGTCACAAAAAACATTAAGATAAGGGAGAAAGTGAATCACGACTACTAATTAACAATGAATTTAGGTTGGGGGGAAGCAAAAGTGAATTACCCACATGAAAGATAAATCCAGATAAAATACATTTAATGAGAGAATTTACACTATGTACAAATGTACACAATGGTTAAAAAGGAAGGAAGTGGCAAATAACAGTTTGGTAAAGAAAGAAAGAATTTTGTGTAGAAAGTCTATTTTCAATGAAGAACCTCGCCCCCTCCCCCACTAATAAATACATCTAACTCAGCACAATGGAAAAGATGATGAATTAAGAAATACAAAAATCGTTTTTTGACTTTTTAATAGTGGTAATACTGACGGGGTAAAGTGGAATCTCACTGTGGTTTTAGTTTGTTTCAGATGGCTTCATAGCATGTGTGTGTTTGTATATAAGTTGAGAGCAGGACTATTAAAATTAAGAATTTTCTAATCAGCCAAAATTCCTTTCAGACATAAAGACAATACAAAAAAGGTTTTGGGGTGCAGCTACTCACATTTCTCCTTTCATTCTTTTCTTTATGTACTTTTTGTTTCAAGCCAACAATACATTTATTCTGTAGTATAGAGAGTTGGCAGAGAGAGGAAATAGGGTTTATTACTATTCTTGTATTAATTCTATAGCATTTCAATCTATATTAGAAATTCTTTGAAGTTGCCTATAGATTAAGCAATTTTGCACAACTTTAGTTTTTATTATGCTTTTTGCCTGTTACATTGTTTCCCTGAGGTAAACAACACTGAATCATTTACCTGATTTTACGGGTAAAGAGGAAGGGAAATTACTTGGACAAAACAGCAACAACTGTTGATCTCAAACAACCACACAGCTCACTCGCTTACTAATAAATATCTCTATCCTTATCATGTCAAAGTCCAGTCAGGGGAAAATATTGCACCAGTATTTTTAATCAATAAAATTTAGTACTAATGTGTTAAATAACAAAAGGCAACTAACTACTGAGAAGGGTGTATCTCTAAGAAACAGGAATCGTACATATGAGCTACAGTCATTATTCCTAGGGCTGGGATAGAGTACCCCCAAATTAAGAAGACTTGGGCTAGTCACCATTCTCCTACTTCCATTCAGTACGCTGAAGAACTGCTGGGAGAGGTTACTGTTTTAATACAGGGAATTATACAGAAGTCAGCTGACGAGCTATGTACTGATTATGGGTTAGCAGAAAACTGCCCACTGGGGTGCTGGCTAATGTTGTTGGAAATCTACCCACTAAAATATTGCAAAGATTTACTGGAAACCACTGGGATGTCATAGTCCATCTTCAGTATTACCAAGCAGGACAAAGATGTGTGTATTTGTAACGCAATAAGTTGATAACTGGTAAACCCATAGAATTATCTGCTATATCTAGGCTTTTTCTTGTAAGAAATTAGAACCTGGTCACCTGTGCTAAATTGGATTCACCATAACTAAAACTCAAACACTGAAAATAGCATAGGGATATATGAATATTTTTTCAAAGATTACTTTTAGTTGATAAACCAAGGCTCAGAGTGAACCTTTCTGAAATACGAGAATAACTGCTTGTCTCCAGCCCACCACCCCATGAAGAAGTCACTTATTAGGGCCTACTCTCTGTATTCTTCTGCAAGCCTTATCTCTCCTCTCTCTTCTTAACATGGATGTGTGTTTACATGCATGTCTTGATTTTGTGTGCTTTAACCAGCGTGTGACTCTGACCTCACCATTTTTTATTTTGTGTGAGTTAGAATTAGGAGTTCTCAGCTTTATTTTGGTGAATGTTGCTGTGGAGGGTAAACGGTAATGCATTTTCCCAAATGTCAAGATTATTTCCTGGGGTTACTTTAACTTTTCTTTCTCCATTCTCTTTCTATACTTTGTAAACAGGAGAATTTCTGAATATTTCTAAACTATTGCCAGCATGCCTCAATACTGGGGTTTAATGACAAGGGATTCTGTCTTATATAACTTGGTCTTATATAACTATATATATATAACTTATATATACTCTCCCAAGAACCTAGTGCAGTTCCATGATTAATTATTACACATTGAACAATAATTCTTCCATTTTATGTCATCTACTTTTCCAATCTTTTCCAAATCGGCTTAAATGCCAATTCCCATAGATCTTTGGTGCCTTTTGCCTCTTTTTGAAATGGTAAAACTGAAACAGAGTTATTTTGCTTACTATATGTAATCTCTTTCACTTATCAGTTACTATAGAGTACTATGGCCTTTTTAAAAATTGGTGTTTATGTATTTTTCATTTTCTTCTTACATTACAGAATAGCAGATGTAAGCCTTGGAGTTGAGGCTCTGCACTGTAGACTTAAAAGTCACTGGCAACTCGTGATCCATGTTATTTTTCGCTTTGGTTCTGATTTTTCCCATCTGATGATACGTACACGAGTTTCTCATTTCTTTGTCATTGTTGTTGCTTTGACTTATTTCATTTTTTTGTTGTTGTTGTAATGAAGATTTTTATAAATTGACATATATATATATAGTTTTATTTACACAAGCTTCTGTTTTTATTTCTTTTTTCTTAATGCAGATTATCCCCAATGTACATGCTTTAGAGTAAACTTGGATTTGAATTTGTTTTATATCTCTAGGACATTATTAAAAAGAGCCAACTTAACTTCTAGTGAAATTAAGATGAAGATAGATCTTTTCTTCGAAGAAAGAAATGAGCATTATTTATTTAAATGCTAAGCAGTCTCTTATTTAATATATCCAAATTCAGTCCACGAGATCCTCTTGTAAAATAAATAATGTAAAACGTATGCCTGCTCTTCTGAGCCCCATTGTACCAAGGTTTTCTTTGTTGTTATTGTTCCTCTTGCTATTTGGAAAGGGGAGAAGAAAATAAATCTGGTCTACCTACACTGATCAAGGTTAAACAGATGAACAACAACAACAACATTAAATGTCAATTGTTAATTTATTCTAGAAATGCAAAAGAAGATTTGAATAGAAGCTCAGAGTTACAGATAATTAAGGAGCTGCTCTGATTAATCTTCACACGATGAGATCAGTGGCAAGGAGAATTTGTTAATAAATGTCTTGATTAATTCAGATACAACTCTCAAAAATAAATGAAAGTAAATAATCGAGTTTTTTTGCCATTCTGCTCTCGAATTGATAATAGACTTAAAGAAGAGATATCATGAGATTCAATAAAAGATGGGACTTCTAGGTGTGCTAATTCTAGCCAACATTCTCTGAACCAAGGGCCAGAAATGTCTTCCATATACAACTCCAAGAAAGTTAACTCTAATTCCTGGGGTCTAAGTTATACTCCCTACATCCTTTCTAAATGAAAAAGCATTGGCCAAATGTCTTACCAGGCAAAATATCATTTAAAAAAAACAAGAATGATATAAACTTGTTGGAATAAGCTATGGGTCTCTCCTGATGGTCATTTGAAACTCTGGTTTCTTAATGTTTGACCTAATGATATTGTTTTTATTCACCAAGTTGTTACATTAGATTGTTTCTTAATTTTTCCAATACTTGTTGATAAAAAGATACTTTTTAATAATATGCTGCTCTTCATCTATTCTGTTGGACAGCCTAATACTTTTTTTTTTTTGCTGCACAAAAATGGCGATAATCCCAAAGAATTCTCCATTTATTCACTAGCAAAATTAATCTAATCTTATGTTCAAAATTGATATTAATTTTATATCTGTATTTTTATAAACTAAATTTATTTAAATTTTACATCTACATAATCTCTATACAACATAACTGGGAAGATTTACTCTAAAAATGCAAAAAATAGTTCAATATTTTGAAATTGACCAACTTAATCTAATATTACTAGAGCTTACTAGGAAAAAGTCATATTCTCTTAATAGATATAAAAAAGGCATTTGGCAACACTTAATACTATTTCCTTTTAACAAAGCTTCAATTAATAAGAACAAACAAGTATTTCCACATTTAAATGCACATAATACTTTTGTATTTTTTTTTGGCTGGGGGTGGGTTTAAACCTGCCACCTCTGGTATATGGGGCCAGAGCCCTACTCCTTTGAGCCACAGGTGCCACAATACTTTTGTATTTTAAAATATTAAGAGTGTACAAATATTTTGTTTCATGGATAGCTTTTATAATGCTTAAGACAGGGTCTAACCAATGGGCACACATTATATATAAATGATATTACTTATATAGGACTTATATAATATACATGATGGTAACATATAAATAAATATGTATTTGGGGGTATAAAAGCCAGTATCTTACGTAATTTGTAAATAATAATCTAAGAAGCTAGACAAAGATGCTGATTATCTTCATGACTTTTTCACGTTATGTGGCTGTATTACCCAATGCCATTTCAAACAGCAAAATAAATTAGACACATATGAATTGGGAATGTAAATGTTAGATGGCAAAATAAAAGGCAGAAAATTCAAAAGATTCCGGGGGAAAACCACTATCTAAATAAATTAAGAGAATTAATAATATAGGAAGTTATGAAATTAATATGGTTAAAATAACATTTTATAGGAATTATTACAATTTGCTTAGAGATAACAGAAAAAGGAATTAGAAAAAAAAACAAAATAAAAACTCTAAGTGAAAAGTTAATAAAAAACTTGAAAAATCTATATGATGCACACATGAAATGCTCTTATAAGACAGATGAAAACTTGAACACATGCAAGGACATCCTATGCTCCTTAACTGGTAGATATGATTTTAAATACACATATGCCACTTATCATTAACTTATGAATTAATTATCCCAATAAGAATGTCATTATAATTATTTTCAGAGATAAATCAATTAATTACAGACTCCTTTCCTTCCCCCAAAACATTTTCATTGCTATTATTTCAAGGAGGTGTTACGTAAACTGTTTTTAAAACAATGCACATAACATTATTATCATTGAACTGTATTTATTCCAGAAACTACTTTTAAGTCATATTATTTAATATACTGTCTATGGAAATAAGTTACCTATACAAGTTAGGTACTTCTAGGGAAAAAAATGACAAAAAGAAAAATCAATCTTCTGCACTATTATCTCTTTCTCTCTCTCTTTTTTTCTTTATTAAATCATAGCTATGGACATTAATGCAGTCATGGGGTACAATGTGCTGGTTTTATATACAATTTGAAATATTTTTATCAAACTGGTTAATATAGTTTTCATGGCATTTTCTTAGTTATTGTGTTAAGTCATTTATATTCTACATTTAGTAAGTTTCACATGTACACTTGTAAGATGCACCATAGGTGTGGTCCCACCAATCACCTTCCCTCCACCCATCCTGCCCCTCTCGCCTTCCCTCCCTTTCCCCTTTCCCCATATTCTTGAGCTATAATTGGGTTATAATTTTCATATGAAAGCTATAAATTAGTTTCATAGTAGGCTGAGTGCATTGGATACTTTTTCTTCCATTCTTGAGATACTTTGCTAAGAATATGTTCCAGCTCCATCCAGGTAAATGTGAAGGAGGTAAAGTCTCCATCTTTCTTTAAGGCTGCATAATATTCCGTGGTGTACATATACCCCAATTTATTTATCCATTTCTGGGTCAATTGGCACTTGGGCTTCCTCCATGACTTAACAATTATGAATTCAGCTACAATAAACATTCTGGTACAAATATCTTTGTTATAGTATGATTTTTGGTCTTCTGGATATATACCTATATTATCTCTTGCTTCTGACTTTGTTTCTACTTTTATTTCCATTGTTTTTTTTTTAATTTTTTTTTTAAATTAAACCATAGCTGTGTACATTCATGCAATTATGGGGTACAAAGTACTGGTTTTATATACAATTTGGTTATTGTGGTAAGACATCTATATGCTACACCAAGAAAATGCAGTGAAGGCTATGTTAACCAGTTTGATGAAAGTATTTCAAATTGTATATAAAACCAGTACTTTGTACCCCATAATTGCATTAATGTACACAGCTATGGTTTAATTAAAAAAAATTTAAAAAAAACAATGGAAATAAAAGTAGAAACAAAGTCAGAAGCAAGAGATAATATAGGTATATATCCAGAAGACCAAAAATCATACTATAACAAAGATATTTGTACCAGGATGTTTATTGCAGCCGAATTCATAATTGCTAAGTCATGGAAGAAGCCCAAGTGCCCATTGACTCATAGCACTGTACAACAACGAGGTAAGATTTTACGACCTTGGTATATCAGTGTCTTGCAGCTGTGTTTACGTTGATGTGCGGCAGAGTCTTCCTGAGTGGCGTTCTTATGTGTTATAGGACCACAGCTCTGACAGCCATTTCAGAAAAAGAATTCAAAAATTGCTCTGCAGGGTGAACTTGGCCCTGGCATCAGTGCAGAGATGCCCAAGGGAAGTATTTTAAAGGTGACTAGAGTGATATTCAGCTGTGATATCTGCAGCACAGTTACTAGGATGAGTTCATGAACTTAATTGTCAGGCTTCCTTCAGACATAAAGGAAAATGATCATATGAGATAACTTTGGAGAATTGAGTGAGCTGGTGTTAAGAGCTGAAATGTGTCATTCCCAAATTCATACCATGAATTTCTAACCTTTAGTTCCTCAGAACGTGACTAGATTTGACAATAGAGACTTAAATAAGTAATTCATGTAAAATGAAGTCATTAGGGTGGATCCAAACCCAATATATCTGGGGTCCTAAAACGTTCAGGACATTTAGACCACATATGTGCACACAGACAAGGGAGACCAGGTGAGGTCTCCATCTCCAAGCCAAGGAGACAGCACGAGGAGAAACCAAACTCGCTAACTTGTGCTAGAATAAGAAAGTACTGATGAGGCTCAATGGGAATTTATAAAAATACCTTTTTATATTCAGGCTTGCTTATGGCAAAGGGTCTACAAGATGATACCAACATAGATCTTGTGTGTGTTTTATTACATAGAGTGTAATACAGAGGTGAAGGCTCTAATGTGTCTGAAAATGTGAGTTAAATTTTCTAGAAAGTGTGTGTGTAATGTCATAATTCACACTTTCATCCTCAGGTTACTTTAAGGTTTAAACATTTTGTGCTCATTTAAAAAAAAATCTTTTATCTGACAGTAATAATAACTAACAGACACACTTTTTTTGGGGGGTGGTCAGGAGACAGAATAAACTGAGTAACTAAACAGAATCTTTTATTACTGAAGCTTCTCCCTCTGCCTGCCCTATACTTATTCTTAATGAAACTCTAACAGGTTTAGAAAAACGAAAAAGGAAAGAAAAAAGAAGACCCATTTGTTTTTAGGACATTACCTTGATAGCAGACCTGTAGCCACATGAACCCAATTCATGAATGTTTATTAATGCCTCTGGGGACATACTATGCTCCCAATTTTTTATCCTTTTACTATCACAATTATGAAGTTAAAATCATGCTGAAGGGGCAATAGTACCTATGAGGAAATGGAAATAAAAACATAAATTTAGTAGGACAGATATACTCCTGTCAATTCCTTTTCAAATAAGAACATGCAGTAATATTGGTAGCAGTAGAGCAGTCACAGATCAGTTAACTCGGCCCATTTGTAAACTGGGTTGTATAATGCAGCCAATTATGGTAAAAATAAAGGTGATAAACATTAAAATTTTAGTGCACAGGACATAAAAAATTGATGTAGTAAAATAAAGTAATATAAATCTTTTTAGTAAAATAAACTTAAGAAAACTTTTGGAAATCTATTTTTTATACATGTATATAAAAGTGAACATCCTTCAATATGTTTCTAATTATTAAATTGAACTTTCATTGTTTGCATGAAAATATTGTAACTTTAGTATAATTTTCCTATTAAGGATTTCACTCAGGCTGAGTACTGTAGCTGGTGGCTGTAATCCTAGCACTCCAGGAGGCCAAGGTGGGAGGATCACTTGATATCATGAGTTCAAGACCACCCTGATAACCTGATCAAAGGCAAGATCCCCATCTCTACCAAAAACAGAAAAATTAAGTGACAAGTCAGCTCTAGTTCCAGCTACTCTGGAGGCTGAGGCAGGAGGATCACTTTTACACAGGAGTTGGAGGTTGCTGTGAGCTAAGCAGATACTATAGCACTCTAGCTTAGACAATGGAGTGAGACTCTGTATCCAAGAAAACAAAATGAAACAGAGAAGAATGTCGTTATAAATAATTAATCCCAAAATTCTTACCTTACTGAATTTTAAATACCATGATAATGTTGCTACTCTAAACTGCATTGTGAATTAATGAAAGCAGGCTTCATCATTTAGTCAAATTGCACATGTTGTATTCCTAAATATTCATCTCTATACATTTATTTGCAGGTGAATATTTGTGCCCAAAAAGAATAAACCTGAGATTATTTAAATTAGGTAGTGTTACTACAGTATGACATATAATTGTAAAAACGCGAAGATAAAACACATAAAATAGATGGATATTTTATATTCAGAGAGTGGCACAGCTGGTCATATTAAATAAGGCCTCATTTACTATCTTTAATTATGGTTTAACTGTAAGTTAAAAGTCATTTTTAAATGGTTAGCCTTCTAAATTCATGTGCTCTTATAATATGTTCTCAAAATTCAAATTCATTCTTGATTGAAGTCACAACATAAAGTTTAAATGTTATCTCATGGGCTCTAATTTTCTTCTCCATAACTAGTTGTGCGAGTCTACATTTCAATTCCAAAGCCTTTTCCTTTTTACTGTAATATATCTTGAAAGATTTAAATCACGCATTCGAAAAATAATTGCCATTTTAAATTGAACTCAGAGCAGAACAAACCAATTATTGTCGTGGCATCAGTGTAGGGCATTTTACCCCTCTGTCAGTGGGAGACTGCACGGACTTCCTCTGTCGCAATTATTATTACATTACTACTGCATTTGTATTCACCTCCTGAAGGAGACTAAAAAGCTTCTAAGGGGATGAATATCCTTGAAGTTCATATTGGATTTTAATAGTCTTATTCAACACAACGTAAAAGGTGAGAAGTTTGTAGTTAATTTCTATTCTTAAAATCCTTGGCTAAATTCTGATACCCGAAATAGCAAAAATGAAAACACACACACCTAGATACCTTTCACAGTGCTATTTAATCATAGCATTTGGTATAGTTGTTTAACTAGAGGGATCAGAATCTACTTATGCAAAAACTACTATGGAAGAATACCTTAAAACTTTTTTATTTGTGACATATAATAATGACAAGAAATAATTTGACTAAATGTGTTTTATTATTAAATATTAATGTCAACTTTATTGGGCTACAATTTACCTACAATATATGGTGCCCTATTTTAAATGTATGCTTAATACATTTTGACAAACGACTGTCATTTGATAGTCACCAATGCAATAAAGATATAGAATATTTCCATTACCACAGAAAATCCCCTTTGCCTCTTTGCAGTCAGTTATACCTTCACTCTGGCCTTGGTGCCAACTGCTCTGCTGCCTATCACAATAGATTAGTATAATAGAGACACAGTATTCATATTTAAAAGAGGGCTTTGAAATTTACTGTATAAGTCAAATCACACAGTAGGTACTCTTCTGTCTTGTTTGTTTTACTTAACATAAAGTTTTTAGATTTGTTCAGGGTGCTATATTTATCAGTTGGTCTTTCCTTTTAATTCTATGAATCTACCGTATGTGTTTATCCATTTATTTGTGAATTAACTTCTAATTATATGAATTAATTACATTCATAAACAGACCAATGAACATATGAAAAATGCTCAAAATTTTTAATAACCAGGGAAATGCAAACCAAAGCTACAATCAGGAATCGCCTACCTCCAGTAAGAATGGCATCTATTAAAAAGTCCCAAAACAACAGATGTCCGTGTGGATGTGGAGAGAAAGGAACACTCACACACTGCTGATGGGATGGCAAACTGGTATCACCTCTATGGAAAATGATATGGAGATCCTCAAAGAACTGAAAGTAGACCTACCTATTGATCCAGCAATCCCATTGGAGGATATTTTCCCAAAGGAAAAAAAGTCATTTTATCAAAAATATGCAATCAAATATTTATTGAAGCACAAATAACAATTGCAAGGATGTACAATCTACCCAAGTGCCCATTATACATGAGTGAATTAATAATATGCTGTATATGTATATTATGGAGTACTACTCAGCCATGAAAAATAGTGAACTAATACCTTTTGTAACAACCTGGTTAGAACTGGAGACCATTCTTCTCAGTGAAACATCATAAGAATGAAAAAATAGGGCATCACCTGTAGCTCAGTGAGTAGAGCAACAGCCCCATATACTGAGAGTGGTGGGTTCAAACCCAACCCTGGCCAAACTGCAACAAAAAAATAGTTGGGCATTGTGGTGGGCATCTGTAGTCCCAGCTACTCGGGAGGCTGAGGCAAGACAATCGCCTAAGCCCAGGAGCTGGAGGTTGCCGTGAGCTATGATGCCACAGCACTCTACCAGGGGCTACAAAGCAAGACTCTTATCTCTAAAAAACAAAACAAAACAAAAAAGGAAAAATAAGCACTACATGCACTCATTATGAAATTGGAACTAACTGACCAATTCTCATGTACATTTATGGTAGTAAAACTCAATGGACGCCAACCAGGTGTGAGGGGGAAGGAGAAGATGGGTAAAATCACATGTAGCAGATATAATGTATGTTATCTTGGTGATGGACTTAAACTTCACAAAGCAATTCACGTTACTAAAACATTTGTACCCTATAATGTTCTGAAGTTTGACAAAAAGACTACATTAAAAATTCAAAATAGTCTTTTTGTTGAATGTATGTTTTTATTTCTTTGGGGAAAATATCTATGACTGAAATTGCTAGTATATAATAAGAAGTGTGTGTTTAACATTATAATAACCTGCCAAAGTGGTGGTACAATTCTACAATCCCACCAGTAAAGGATGAAATTCCACTTCCCTCGCAACTTCATCAACACATGATAATATCAATCCTAGTGAAAGGGTAGTAATGTTTCATCTTGATTTTATTTTACTGAAATTATTTCTGTATTTTCTGAAATGAGTGGCACCTAAGGAATAACAGAATGTTATATTTAATGACATATATATCTGAGAACATGTAAATTGTAGTAATAAAGCCATTAGCACCTTTGCTCAAGTCATTAAATCACAATCCATGTTGCTGATGGTGAGGAGAAAGGTGTATCTGAATCGTCATGCTGGTGTTGAGGCTATGACACGAGAATTTCAATGTTTGCCCAAACCATTCTTGCTGATGAGATGAAGTCATAAGATGCTGAAATGACATCCACTGGATCGTGGTGGGGACATGGCACAGAGGCAGTGCCCTGCTGTTCTGATTCTCTGCCTCTTTCTCAGTCCTCCCCTCCAGTGTGTGAGGACACAGCAGTAGACAAATACTGATAGAGAACACTGGGCATCTCAGAGACGCGTCCTCTCCTGCCAGTGGATATAACAGGAGTGTATTTAAAGGTTGGTGAAAGTAGCAAAGAGGAAGTTGTGTCATGATGGATTGGGGTTTATTTTTAGGAATCATGTCTAAAAACACATTTTTAATTATTCATATAGTTATGCAATGACTCTAAGTTCTTTATGAACCACTTTTGATCTTTCTTACTGTGCTTTCTTTATATTTTTACAAACAAACCTTTTAATAGTACAAAGCAATCGCATTCCCCCCCTTTTTTAATCAGTTTCCCTCAATGGTGATATATTACAAACTATGGTATATCTTAAGTGGTACATTAGCATTCACATAGTAAAGATAAAAAACTTTAAAAAATGTTTTTGACTGTTTGTGGACATTACTGGGCAATCATAGAAAAGAGATATCAAATCTCATTAGATTTTGATAACATGATGATTTTCCAGAGATTCTAAAAATAAAAAATATCAAAAAATTGCATTACTAATTACTATGCGTCTTTAAACGCCGGCCAATCTAAGAACAATTGGCACTGTTGGGTTGTAACCACTGCTGCTAATGTCCAAGTAAAAAAAATCTGCTGGATTCCAGACCTTCCTTTGGATTTAAGTGTCAGAAAGATGTTCCAAAATACGGAACACACCTCTCAATAGCTGTTCCTTCATTTACTCCTCATTAAGTACTTCTGCATGTCCCACCATCCTCAATGCCAGTTTCCTAGCATAATGATCTCTTCTTTTGAATGAGCTTGTGTCGAGACCTGTCGGGTTCCTATGGCCCTGGTCTTGGTTAGCGCAGGAAGGAACCAGGTAAGAGGCTGATTAGAAGTACAAGCTTGTGGAAGGCGGGCTAGCCCTTACTTTCCAGGTAGCCCGGAGCAACCTCCACACCAGCCTTTTATTGGAATGGAATAATACAGGTGAGGGGAGTAATTAACAATGACTACGTGCTGAGGACACGGGCTCCTTCTCCATAAGGAGCACCTGTGGACAAGTTGCCCGAGAGTCCACCCCTCAGCTGTAAATCATCTTGCTTAGAGGGTATCTGTCTCTTGGCATCCTCTACAAGCTTACATTTCAGATTCAATTCATTCGTTTAACATTGAGTTGTTCTGCATATCCACTATATTCCTGGCTCTGTATTAAGAGCTGTTCATACAAAGATTAATTAATTTAAGACCATGCTTTCAAGTGGTTAGCAAAATAATGAGGAAATAGAAAAGTGAAAAGACGGTTGTGTAATAGGAACACAAGTGAAATGTTGTTTTATATGGCCCAATGAGATGTAGTTGCTAAAAATTACAAGAAGACATATCTCAGCTAATAGGGATAGACCATTTAATGGTCTTAATAGGATGAGCTTCCTCAGGAGACAGTGAGCGCTGTCTCACTGGGAGGATTTCAGACCCAGGCTGCAACCACTTGGTGGGGATCTAATAGAAGAAATCCAAACATTGTATGAATACTTTTACTAGAAGCCTTTAAAGATGATTCAAACCCTGAGACTTTATGAAATCCATTCACAGCTCTGTTTGGGGATACTATGTAATTTTGAAACCTTTGGCTTCTGAAATCTTGAGTTATCTTTAAGTATTAAAGATACTTTGTTATAGCAAAGGTAGGTATCAAGTGTCACTTTAACACCTATTATTCTGAGAAGAGTGTTTTAACCATCTAGTCGATATTTTTGTGACTAAAAATGATTCAGTTTGCTTTTTATCTGAATAGAACAAAATAATACAGAGAATGATTATGCATATACCTTTTCAAGCCATTGTCTATATTGTATATAATAAAATATATCTAAAAATGGATTTGAAGTAATTGGCATTATACACTCTCCTTTCAACTGTTTGTCTCTTTAGAAAACGTGAACACAACCTGGTTATTTATAAATGCTTTCAGCTGGAACTGATCTCAAACTATCATAATTCAGGTAAATGAAATACTTCCTGCAGAATCTGGCTTTGGGAATTTAAGAGAGTTTTAAAATAGTTTTAATATATTTTAATTTTATTATTACAAAATTATCAATTTATTTTTCCTCACAATTCTGTGCCTTTTATGCATTTTTGGCTTTTTTTCAAACACTCCTCTAATCTCATCTTAAAAATTTGACTGACTATATCCTCGTAGCAAATATTATTTTCCATATTAATCCAGATATCTGTATCAAGAAAAATCATAAGAAATAACCCTAACATAATGTGATCTGGTCTAAAAGTCTGTGCATAGCACTGTAGATTCTTAATAGTCAATTTTTATGTTAAATTAATTATAAAATTGTACAATATCCTTATTCCCTTATCTGACTTCAATAAATTTTTTATTCATTGGCACTCAAAATAGACATTTAACATTTATTTCAAAGGTTTGTCCATTTAGTTTCAAGAATTATGCATAAAACCATTCACGTTTTATCATATTGTATTATTATTTTGGTAAATTAAGATGCTATGAATTCCTTCCTCTATGTTAATATTTATACATTTTAAAGTAATTATTAACAAATAAAACACAGTAAACAAGAGAACATGCTGTTGTGTGCACATATTGCCATATAATTTTATAAAGCCATACTTAATTTGTCAGAAAATTCAGCTTTAAAAGTCAATATTGAATTTGCTTATATCAAGCTCTGCCACATTTATGAATAGTTTATTAGCTTAATTTATTTGTTTTATGTGTGGTTGCTTTACCATAATTTTTCATTTTCTAGTTCACAGAATTCTAAATAACATTTAAGAATGTGGCAAATACCAGTGATGTTCTGGGGATTATTGGATCATTATTTTCTCCTTTTTGTGTTTAATCTTTGTGAATTTTTTAGTGTTCCCCAAAGGAAGACATAAACAGATTGTGATAATTGTCTATTCTTAAACATTTACTTCTTCCTTTTATTAAGTATAAAATCACATATAAATTTTTTTTTATGAATGTATGTTTGTAAAGATCATATATGCCGTCAGGAATAGGAAGAAACAGAAGCTGGTACCACAAGAGAAACTTGAGAAAGTGGTCTTTTGGAGTTGACAGGTATGTATGGTTATCTCTCTAGCAATTAATTGCCTTTCCCAGTAAGAGAACTTTTCAGTATAGATGCAAATCCCTTTCTTTTGTTTTAAAAATAAGTATATACTTTAGTTTCTTATAAACAAAGTTTCATGTGTTGGTGTATACATGTATATATAAACACATATGTATATTTGTGGATCATTACAAAAATTTTGAGATACACAAAAAACAAGAGACATAAAATCTGCATGTTTGGAAATGAGTAAAACCCTCCCAGCAACACTGATAAGTGGAACAGGTTGAAACTTGAATCAGAAAGGATAGCATTTACTCTGTTTCTTGGAAGTAAAATAATGAACCACAACACAGTCTGTCTCAAAACTTGTGTAGTGACCCGTGTAGTGACACATATAGACATATGTGAACTATCTTTCTTTTCTTTTCTTTCCATTTTGATTATTCAAAATATTTTTGAATTTTACAGTTTTCCTTCTGTTATTGATGTCAAGTTGGGAAAAATAGTTGGTAAGATTTCAATCTTCTTAAGCTTCTTAAGACTTATTTTGTGACCTATGTGTTGCCTACATTGGGAAATGTTCTGTATACACTTGAGAATAAGTGAATTCTGCTTTGGTTGGGTGGAATATTCTTTATATGTCTATTAGGTTATTTTGGTCTACAGTGTTGTTCAAGTCTAGTGTTTCCTTATAGATTTTCTCTCTAGATGTTCTAGCCACTACTGAAAGTAATATGTGAAAGCCTCCTAGTAATATTGCTGTATTTCCCTCAGTTTTGTGAATGTTTGTTTTATACAATTACACACTTTGATGTTTAATACATATATATTCATGATTGTTATATTTTCCTGATGAATTGACCCATTTTCATTATATAACCTCCTTGTGTCTTGTGATAGTTTTGGATATAAAATATATTTTGTCTGATATAAGAATAGCTACCTGTGCTCTATTTTTGTTACCATTTTCCATTCCTTCACTTGCCTTTTCCTTTCCTTCACTTTCATGTATGTGTGTGTTTAAATCTGAATTGACTCTCTTGTCAACAGCAGATACTTGGATTCTGTTTTTCTTAACCATTCAGCAACTCTATGTTTTATGATTGGGGAATTTAATCCATTTACATTTAAAGTAATTATTGATAGTGAAGAACTTAATATTGCCATTTTGTTGTTTTCTGTTTTGTCTCATACTTCCTTTGCTTCCTTTTTCTCCTCTTGTGTTTTATCCCTATTTTTAATAGGGATACATTTGATTCCTTTCTCTTTATTTATTGTGTATCTTTTAATAGAAAATTGTTTATGGTCAGCATGAGACTTACTTAATACAACTTATATTATAATAGTATATTTTAAGCTGATAACACTTTAATAACATACAAAAACTCTAGACTTTTACCCCCAAACATTGTTATTGATGTTATAACTTTTTTATATCATTTATCTATTAACAATTTTTGTAGTTATAATTATTAACACTTTGTTTTTTAACTTTTATAATTAAATGAAAGTGATTTACAAAACACCATCACAGTATAACAGTACATTTCACTACATTTACATTTCCCAGTGAATTTTATACTTTTATATGTTTTTGTGTTGCTATTCCTAAGAAAGTACAGTTTTGTTAGAATGACCATAGTAATTCTTAGGAATGTACATAGTTGGTCTAAGCTTCATGTGAAGTGACTGTGGGACCAATATTCAAAACACCAAAGGTATATTCTAATTTAGGATCTGGTGAAGGTAAAAGGGATTTGTTATTAGCCCTCTAATGGGTATTAATACAATGGAATTCTCATAAATCCATGTAATAGGTACAGTTTATGTTTGTTCTTTCATTTTTCTTCCATAGTCACATTGTGTCTAATCTCTACCTCTTACATCCCATTTCCCCCTAGTCTGTCCAGTATAGAAATTTTCTTCTACCTTCCTCCAGGTACCATCTTTTACTACCAAAATTGTCAAATATGTTTCCTTTCATTGAGTGTGGTATTATCAGTACTGTGTATTAAAAATGCCATGGAGGCGTGGTGCCTGTAGCTCAAGAGGCTAAGGTGCCAGCCACGTATACCAGAGCTGGCAGGTTCGAGGTCTGCCAAACAACTACAACCAAAAAACAGCTGGGCATTCTGGTGGGTGCCTGTAGTCCAGCTTTGGAGACTGAGGTAAGAAATTACTTAAGCTCAGGAGTTGGAGGTTGGTGTGAGCTATGATGCCACAGCACTCTACCCAAGGCAACAGCTTAAGGCTCTGTCTCAAAAATAAAATAAAATAAAATAAAAGGCCTTGGTCTTTGCATTCAAACCCCAGGTCTTCTATTTGCTGCCTATGTGAATGCAGACAAGTCATCTCTTGGAGCCTCAGTCTCTTTATTTGTACAATAGCATAAATATCCCCTTGCAGTATTATTGCATTATTAAGATGGAACACATCAGAGAATGAACCTGGTACACAGTACTCACTATTTAGGAAATATGTTAAAGACAAAGTCTAAATTACTCATGAGTATTTCGTTTCCTGAGAGTCTTGTACTTTGATTATTTGGATAAATAAGAATATTATATTTTTAATGAATTGCTTTGAAATCAATTTAAAAATCTGTAGTGCAAAATTCTTTTATTTGGGGGATAATATCCAGAGACATGACAAGAAGTAGGCACAGAAGACTCTAGGACAGCGGTTCTCAATCTGTGGGTTGTGACCCACAGGAACTGTATTAAAGGGTCATGGCATTAGGAAGGTTAAGAACCACTGGTGTAGGGTTGCCACTCACATTTTATACTTTTGTTTGAGAATTGTCATCCCATTGGAATTTCTAAATGTTAACTCTCATGAAGTTGCAAATTTCCCCACACTGCACTCAGCTGACAAATAAAATTTAGGTTAATTTATCCAATCTTACCTAATTTATCCTGTCTCTCTCATATAACAGGGAAGCATAGTATGAAACACAGTAACATTCACACACACAGAAAGTTCAACAGGTACAATTTGATAAACTAGAATGGCCAAATAATTTTTACTATCAGTTTATGCAGTCTGTATTTATTTGTGATATTTCATATTCAAATACCACCTCTGGCTTCCTTCCAGCATAGACTCTGCTTAGGAAGCCTTCATTATCCTGTTTGGGAAGTATATAGTGGCTGTTGTTCCCAGAGAGGAGATTAGGGAAGAATTGATTGGTGGGCTCTCTGCAGATGAAGTTAGTGGCTGCTGCAATCTGTAATCTGTTTTCTCAGAGGAGTCACATCGCTTTCCCCTCCCCCCCTAGCTAAGGCCAGCACTTCGTAATTCCTGGAGGTCTGACCTGGGTTATCTCTACACAGCTTTCAGTTACAGGGTGGCCTCCTTCCCACTTCAGTGAAATCCGCAGTGAACTTGTCAGACAGCACCCTCAGATTTCATACACTCCTCCACAGAGCCTACAAGAACTTCTGGATGTCATTCCTGTGGCACGGTTGCTGGAGGAGACCTTCAGGCCTTCCTTCTGCCTCGCCATGCCTCAGCGCACATTCTAGTCTCATGGGGAGAAAGGTGTGGGGAAATGCATTCTCTAAGTCTGTCTCCCCACAGCAACCCAAACAGAAACGAAGCATTAGCTCTTCTGCCTTTAGCTTTGCCCCCAACCTGTCAGAGGCACCAGACTCCTGAGACTGAAGTCTGGCAAAACAGGAGAGGCGGCAAGGGCAAGTCCTCTCTGCCTTCTTGAAAATCCCCAACCTCAACGCAGACCCCACTCGGCAGGAGTCAGCTTTTTAGGGCTTCTTTCTACAATCAGTGGGAAACAATAAGAGGTGCTCTCTTTTTTCCCTTTTTTCTGGCTGAGAGACTCACTTATATTCCGTCTTGTCTTTCTGAAATAACATCCATACTCTCTGCCCCTCTCATGTCTGCCAAAGGGAAATAAGATCATTAAATAGCGAATAAAAGTCACAGGAAATTTCAGAAATGTAAAGCTCATTGCATAAGTTTTATTAATGAAATGACTATAACTTGATTATACAAAAACAAATTTGGCAAATATTGACAGAATTGACACAGTAAAAAATATATTTAGATTCCATTGTGTGCAGTTAATAAAGACACTTAATCCATATTTATGTCAGAAAAGGAAAATTCAAAAGAAAATTTTAACAAGGCCTAGGATGGCTGCAATTGAACACATAGGTAAGAAAACCTAGATCAGCAAAATATATCTGACTCACCTTGCCAGTGTCACTGGAGTTTGTTAAATATATGACTGGCAGGTACTGGTCATAAACCTGCTTAGCAGAAGCAGAGCAGAGAAAGAATGCAGGTGGTTGTCCTTCATCACATGGCAAAGACTTCTAACCTTTCTCCCTGCCCAGCAACCACACGCTTACTGTATCTTCTGTATCACATCACGGAGCACCAGTAACAACCACAAGAATGTCATTGCTGCTTCGCTGCCCACTTCTCCCACCTGTGAACAAATATCTGCCTGTCAGGAAATGCATGTGGACTGTGCCTTATGTAACTTCAGGACACATTCTTGTTCTGTATCCAATCCGTGTTCTTGGGCTTCAGTCTTCAAACCGAGCTCTGAATCAAGCTGGCCACAGTTTCCCTAAGTTCTAGTGCTCACTCTGTCATCTTTTGATCAACATGTGGTTGGAAATAAGATTAGTGTAAGACATGTATATAGTGTGTGAGCAAAATATAGACATATTTATATGTATATACACATATGCATTTTTGGGTTTACATTCATCTATACTACATGTACACAGGTGTGATGGACATTTATAAAATGTGCATGTATATGTTATAAAGTATATATAATGTACATATACCTGCATAATATACATAATATATAGAAATTATATGAATACTTACATTCATATATAGGCACGTATATTTATTACTTTTCATTCTTCTTTTTTATCATCCTGTATCTTGGAAATAGGAGGCTGAGTAATTTGAATTGAAAGCATCAAACTGACCAAGAATAAGGAGTAAAATATCAACTTTCAGATCTATCACCTCTTTGCCAGTCTGTTCCACAAAATAGTAGGATGTAACAAAACAATGGTGGAATCTGACAGCTCCCCTAAATATGATAGATATCTTAAAAATGTTGATTTTTATGGAAAAAAATTATTTTATGAGCAAGAAACATATCTTGCACTTATCCTTGGATTTTTATTTTGTCTTTAGGAGATTCGTGGCACAGAATGTAACAGGTTGAATTAGTTTTATATAGTTGTTTTGGCTCTTCATGGCCAGTGACCACAGTGCTCTACCCCAGACAAACAGATTTCCTCACCTGTTATTCACAATCCCATTCAATCCTTCTTTGAATAGACAAGCTATCCCTTTTACAAATAGCTTTTGTATTGGTCCTCAAAGAAAAAAAAGGAGTAAATTAGAAAATGTTTTACTTTTTTTTTTTTTTGGCTATGAATTTTTCATGATTAAATTCTTTGGGGTTTTAATTTTTATGACTTCTAAAAAAAATAATTAAAAGTAACCTAAATGGAAATGAATTTGGCTCTTAGAAGTGGGCATGCGTATGCTACTGGCAAATTCATGTGCCAAGATCTCATTTACACCCTTTAAAACATGTTTTAGATGGCCACTGAGATGATTGCTTTTTGTACCAGATAATAATTTTTGATTAAAAATCCAATTATGTAATAATTTAAAATAATATTTTATAACATGTAATACTGTTAGGTTGGAAGCCCTTATCATATACATAAAATAAATTATAAAATTAAATATTATCTTTTGAAATATGGCAAAATAAAGCATCTAACTTAAGATGTTTTAGAAAGTTTCACCTGCATGATTTCGTGAAGTGAACTAAAAAGATGAAGTTACTATGATCGTGCTTTTTATTGGGTGACGATTTTCAAGTGTAGGTTTACAAATGAGATGCTGAATAAGGTAACACAAGAATCATTCAATTTGTTGTTTTGATTATCAGTTAGCAAAGTCTCCCTCATCACACAGAGGAAGACCATCAGGTGAAATGAAGAGAACACTCAGCTCTTGGGTGAGGCGGCCTTTGAAGAAAGTGTGGGAGAAAGTCACAGGGAAAGCACGTTCAAGAAGATCTCAAATTCTTTCTTCAAAATGTTTTTAAATAATTAGTTTTATTTATAATTAAAACATAATAATTATACATATTTTGGGGGTATAATATGATGTTTTGATTCATGTATAAATCATGTACTATCGTTTTTGCAATTTCTCTCCTTAGTAGGTCCTTGGTCTCTGGGATTCGAGGAATGAAGCCATGGACCACAGATCAGTGGTAGGACAGGATTTTATTAGAAAGAAAACAGAAGGAGTAAAAAGCACCAGAGCTTCTGGCAGAGGGAGAGACCCAAGTGGGAAGTCTCTACATGGCTGTTTGTCTAGTGGTATTAGGTCTTGAGAATCACACTTGGCCAGGAGTTGGCAGATGGAAACATTTAATGAATTAAATGTTAATGAGTATTATCGACAAACGAATGAATTCAGTCCCTCCAGCTTGGGGCAAAAGGTTAAGGTGTTCCCTTCATGAAATTGCCCAGGCCTAGGAAAACTTGGGTCCCCTGTCCAGCCTTGAATGGGGGAACCCTGTATCATTGTCAGATCAGAGTGTTTAACTTATCAATGAGTTTAAACATTTATTATTTCTTTGGAGTGAGAACATAACAAAAATCTTACTTCTAATTAAGTATTTTGCAATACACATTATTATATCTATTCATCCCAGTAAGTGACAGACCACCTGAATTTATTCCTCCTGTCTAACTGTAGCTTTGCATTTCTTGAACAATCTTTCACCATCCTCCTCCCTCTTTCCCTCCCTGTTAAATGGTTATACACATCAAATTTGTTCTCAAAATCAGGTATAAACTATATAATGCCAGTATACATTTAAAGTGTTTTTTTTTACTAATTTAAATAATAAAATCTGACTAGATTGCTAAGAACATAAAACTAAACCAGTGAGTGCAGAGTTATTTGAGAATACATTGATTTAAAATATATTAATAACCTCTTTTGTGCAGTGACAGTAACACTAAGGCTATG
Organism: Galagoides demidoff; assembly: GCA_963574575.1. NCBI lineage: Eukaryota > Metazoa > Chordata > Mammalia > Primates > Galagidae > Galagoides > Galagoides demidoff. Next base: position 20,029 of record CAUYQV010100315.1, on the reverse strand, counting down.
AAAAGATGGACGTTCCTTAATCAGAAGATTTTCCTGGCAGGTTTGGTGCGTCTTGGTGGGTACGTCTGCTCTGAGTCAGGGATAGAAATCAGCAGAAGCAATGGACTCCACAGAAAGATGTGAGGGAGAATATACCCTGGGCTTCCACAGGCAGCCAGGAAAGGATGCGACTTGCAGGGATGAGGGTAAAGAAAAGGGACTTTCTGTGCCAAGCTGACCGTAGAATCCCACTTTCTGAATATAGTGCAAAATTGTATGCATACACTGCACCTGTATGATCTACACTCAGGGTACCCATGAAGTTCACATGCAATTTTTTTTTTTTTTTTTTTTTTGAGACAGAGTCTCGAGCTGTTACTTTGGGTAGAGTGCTGTGGCTTCAAAGCTCACAACTTTGCCTCCAACTCCTGGGCTCAAGCGAGTGTCCTGCCTCCACCTCCCGTGTAGCTGGGACCACAGGCGCCCGCCACAAAGCCCAGCTATTTTTTAGTTGCAGCCCTCATTGTTGTTTGGTGGGCCCGGGCTGGATTCGAACCTGCCAGCTTAGGTGTATGTGTCTGGTGCCTTAGCCGCTTCATATGCAATTTAAAGGAGTCAAACTATTAGCACACAAACTTCATGGACACCCTGTATTTAACAGAGCATATCTTGTACCCGTGACTCCAGGCTTGTTTCACTCCCATGAATTTTCTACACTGATCCAAAAAAGAATATTTATAAGATGCAAATATCATCATACTACTCCCTGGAAAAGAAATCCTTCTGTGGTGCCATCTGGTCCAGGATAAAGAACAAAGTTCTTCCTGATGTTCTCCCGTTCTAGCTCAGCCTGGCCTGTCTACCTTTACTTCCTCAAACATATAATTCCTTTGGAAGTTGCTGCACTTTCCTGAATTGTACTTCATCTCTCTTCCCTACTCCTCTACATACATTAGTTACCTATCTCCTATTGCCCTTCAGAACTCACGTATCACCCCCTCCAGAAGACTCAGACCTTTCTATACCCACACAGGTTTGGTGTCTCTCCTTGTGTCCCCACACACCACCCTGAATACCTCCTTCATGGTGATTATGAAAAAGAATTAAACCAATTTCCCTAACTGCCTCTCTGTAATCAACTGGACTGTAATACTCAGATAGAGGGCTCTGATTTCTAGCACCATGCTTAATAAAATCTTAAATATTTAACGTAAATCATTAAAAAATATTTAAACTTTAAAAATGGATACATTTTTCCTTGTCCCCAAGGAGTTGGTCATCTAGTAAAAACAATAGGTGCTTTTCAACATAGTAATCTAATATGTAATAATTATAAATTTATTCCATCTACAAAAGAGCTGTTTCCAAATCTAGCTGAGTGTATATATATATATATATATATATACATATATGTGCATATATATATACATATATATACTTTTTTTGGCATAAAGAGAAAAAGGAAGGCTTAAACTACAGAGTCTAGTATAATTGTGATGACATTTCTTATCTTTTTTGGCTTAGGTTTATACTTGGATGTGCCAAGTGTGGATCAGGTAACACCCATCTCACCCTGCCCAGAACTTCCATCTGTTTCAGCAGACAAGGCCTTCTGAACTGTCAGTGTACTTGACATACTTAAATAGGCATCTAGTCAAATGTTCTCATCTGACAGTTAGCCTTGCCTACAAACAGAAAGACTGAAGAGGGGCAATAGCACTCAAATTTTGGTAAAGGAAACAGGAAAGGTGATGGAAGATTATCTGTGGGTCATGCCAGCTGATCCAATGTGACGGAGGGCACAAAAAGGGAAGACCGTACCCGGTCGGGCATGTAGTGTGAGGCCGAGAATGAGCCTCCCTTGAGGTTAGAAACTCTTTCCCATGCTTCCCCCACTGCCTGTTAACCAGTGACTAAGCCAAAGCAACTTTATCAAAATCACAGTGGTGGGGGGATTGGGATAAAGTGAATTTTTCAACCCATACCTATCCTCTGGAGACAGTGACACAATGTTTTAGAATCTGTTTTTCTCACACTGTTTAGTTTTTCAATCTTACCTCCCTCATACCCACTTACTTGCCATTATAATTAGGTATATGCCATACTTCTCAGATAATAGCTATAAAAAAAGATTGAACTCCACTAGCCTATCTGTTCTAAGAAAGAGCATAAGGTAATAAGGTTGAAAAACAAATTATTATTAATTTCCAAGCTTTGTATATTTAGTCATCTAAAAATTACTGGGCACTACACAGTAAGTTTTAATTATTATTTGTTTGTTTATTTGCTTGCTTTTAAAATTGTTCACAGCTGGAGTCTGAAAAGCTGACAACATGGTTAAGTTATAGGGCTGAAAGATCAAGAGAGGGCCAGCTCCACTTTTTTACTAAGCCAGGGAGTCTGCAGTGGAATTAAAGCAAGAGTCAGAGGGTGCGGAGGCTGACCCAGCTGCTGGAGGCAAATGCAATTACTCTGATCCATTGTTCTCCCTCAGCCACGTTTCTAAAGAGCTTCAATTCAAGGAAGAGAACGGACTAAGGTCTTTACATAGCCAGGAGGTCTAAATGGATTTAGGTATATACTATTAAGGCAACTCTTACATGAACCAGAAATTGATGAGAATTTTTATGAGGCATTTTATACATACCTAGATAAACTAGCAATGCACTCCTTGTTGATTAAATATCTGATCTGTGCCTTATTTGTTACATGCCAATTATGAAATAAGAAGATAAAAATGTATTGAAACTCGTTTGTGAAGCTATTAACTGTAACCTTTCTTCCTTCCCATCCTGAGTTTGTAATATTTAGTAACAACCTGTGCTATGCCAGAGACCACCAATCAGTTATTATTACTGTGTGGTGGGTTCTGTCTAAATACTAGAACTAGGTGGAGCATCAAGATGGCTCAGTAGGGCGGCCCCTGTGGCTCAAAAGAGTAGCGCACAGGCCCCATATGCTGGAGGTGGCGGGTTCAAACACAGGCAAGTAAATAATCACACTTCCAATAAAGTCTCTGTCTGAGAACACTAGGAACCAGCGAGAGGCAGCAGGAGGCAAAGGAGGAGGGGAGAGGCAGCAGCAGCCAGGTCTGGGTGGGCTGCAGCCCAGAAGAGGGCCCCAGTTTGGGGAAAGGGTAAGGAGGTTAAGTGAGAGACCCCCAGTGGTCTACATTCTCACCATGGACTCCAGAAACGCTAGCAACAGCGCAGCCCCTCAGCCCTTGGCACAGAAGCTGCCTGGAGACTGCAGTCCAGCACTGCTCTGCAGCGGGCGCTCACGCTGGGTCCCACATCCCTCCTCATACCCGAACCTTTACGGTTGCAGCACCGGCACCGTTTTCAGGGCTCAGCTCCCTCAGTCTACATCTCTTGGAGCCAGGCAGCCCCTGCAACTCCACATCCCTGTATCTCTCCTGACATACCTTCATAACAACTCCGAGGGCTTCAGTGACTTCCAACCAACTAGAGGTCGTGTCACAGTCAATGTCCCCAGCACTCCAGCTCAGTGTCCTAGACCCCAGGGAGTGGGTGATACAGCGTCAGGGAGGCTGCTCCTACTTAAAAGGGAGACAAAACACATGCACAGAGCCTAAGAGCTGCACAGATAGCAGCTCCCACGCCCCCAGCATCAGGGCCACAGCAGACTGACATGCGCCATGAGAATAGGCTGTCCCTGCCGCCTCTGCAGGTGCTGCCTTCCCCATAACACACCTTTCAGGGCCAGGGAGTCCTAGGGACGGCCCACCGTGTCCATGACAGAGTGTGCTTTATTCCTGTGTATGCCACCAGAGAAGACCTGGCACTGCCCACCCCCAGCCCCCAATTGCACTGCACACTGCCTGGGAGGGGGCAGGGAGGCTGGGATGGCTTTACTCCATTCACCACCACCCACCACTGGCCTCTGTGTCTTCCTCCCAGGTGCCTGAGGAAGAGCCCCCCCAGGCTGTGCTGCACCACAGCTTGCACTGCCCCCAAAGCCATCACATCACTACTCACACCAGGGCATGATGCCCGAGAGCTCTGGGGTTGCCCCACCATTGCCACTGCCATCCTCCAAGCATAGACACTGCCCCAGGCCCTGCCCACAGTTCAACAGCAAAAATAGCAAATTATCCCATTAAGAAGTGAGCAAAGAACCTAAATAAGCACTTCTCAAAAGGAGACATGTAAATCACCAATGAGTATGTGGGGAAAAAGTTCAACATCACTAATAATCGGGGAAATGCAAATCAAAACAAGAAAGAGACATTACTGCACTCCAGTTGGAATAGCTATTACCAAGGAAACAAAAGATTAACAGATGCTGTGGAAGGTGCAGAGAAAGGGGAACTCTTGTGTACTGCTGGTGGGAATGTCACTTGGTACAGCCATTGTGGAAAGCAGCATGGAAATTTCTCAAAACCTGTTAAGTAGAATTACCATGCAATTCAACAATCTCACTACTGCGTGTTTACCCAAAGTAAAGGAAATCAGTGTAGCAAAGGGCTGCCTGCACGCCCAGGCTACCTGCAGCACTGTGACAACAGCAAAGGTGTGGGGATAAGGGATTAACCTAAGTGTCCCTCAGTGGAAGAATAGATCAACATGTGCTATCTCTACACAAAGGGATATCGTTCAACCACATACAAAAAGCGGCATACTGTCATTTGCAGCAACAGGGATGAAACCAAAGGTCAAAAGGTGAGTGAAATAAGCCAGGCACAGAAAGACCATAAATTCTCGCTCATATGTGAGAGCTAAAAAAGTGAATTTCATGGTGGTACAAAGTAAAATGAGAGAAATCGGAGTCTGGGAAGGATGTGTAGATAGGTGGGAGGAATGAAGAGGGATTGGTCAATGAGTACAACAAACATACAGTTAGACAGAAAAACAAGTTCTAATGTTTGACGGAACTGTAGGATGACTGTACTGTCATCCCTAAGCCTAAGCCTAAGCCTAACCCAATATATATTTAACAATAATGTATATGCTACATATTTTGATAATAGATGGAAAAAATGACTTGAAATACTCCCAACATGGAGAAATGACAACTACTCCAGGTGGTAGATATTCCAAATAACCTGAGTTATTCACAATAATAATAAATAATTACATATAATATATGTAAATTATATAAATAATAATAATAAAATAATTACAAACTTTATTTATGTAACAAAACATGACCTGTACCCCAAATATGTATAAACATTAGTTTTTTAAAAATTAATAGAACAACCTTTAACATAGAAACAGGATAAGATTTTCTAAGTACCTAATGTGTGGTTTTGGTAAAAGTTCAAAAAGATTATTTTAATTTCTCCTTTTAGATCTGAAAGCTTTCTGCCAGCTCAACAGTCATGTCAATGAATAAAAGTAATTTGGATGAAGGCAAGAGACATAACCAACATAAGTAGAAGTGAAAACTAAAGATATCCACCTTCATTAGATTAAAGTTAGGTTACTTAACTATGCCCTTTAATATATAAAAGTAATACTCAGACATTTAGATAATGTCTGCCAATTTGTTTAGCACTGAAGATGTCACATTATTAAAGGAAATATAACTCTGATTTGAAATCCAAGGACTTAGTAACCACAGCTCTGATTTTCAACTCATCTTTATTTTTGCTTGTTTTGTATTTTTTAATCCATATTATTACATAAGGTTTCAGACCATTTTTTTCTGGCCTTTTTTTTTTTAAAGTTTTGCTCACTTATAATTGAAGTAAAGGCATTAAATAACTGTTTAATACAGATTTGCTATAGATTCTGAGATTCAAATGCTCTCAAAGTGAGATAGGACAGGTGGCTCCCCAGCCAGCTCTGTGGAGTTGAGGGGCAGACCGGCCCCCTCCACCCTGGCAGTGTTGGTGCTGTGGCAGCCGGCAGAGGAACTAGTGGGCTGGCAGGAGGGGGAGGGGCACCAGAAGCTCCAGTAGGGGCCAGACGACTGCTGGGGAGACACCAGTGCCTTCAAGTTTCCCCCGTGTACTTAGGAGGGACCCCCCCATTTCCTATATCTAGATCAATTTCATGTAAGTTTCCTAGGCCTCAATTCCCTAAATGGACTGTACCCATTCATTAATACATTCATTCACCTTGCCCCAGTGGAAGGGACTGTACCCATTCATTAATACATTCATTCACCATGCCCTAGCAGAAGGGATTGTGTCTATCATTAATACATTCATTCACCTTGCAAGAGACTGTGCCCATTCATTAATGCATTCATTCACCTTGCCCCAGAGGAAGGGACTGTGTCCATTCATTAATGCATTCGTTCACCTTGCCCCCAGGAAGGGACTGTGTCCATTCATTAATACATTCATTCACCTTGCCCCAGCAGAAGAGACTATGCCCATTCATTAATACATTCATTCACCTTGCCCTAGCAGAAGGGACTCTGCCCATTCATTAATGCACTCACTCATCTTACCCCAGCAGAAAGGACTGTATCCATTCATTTGTTACCAAGTCCTGGCCTCCTGTAACTACAAGGAACCCATTCAACTGTATATACCCCTGAACAAAGAGCCCAGAGAGAGAGAGAAAGAGAGAGAGAGTTTTTCCCCCAACTTGGGTTTTCTCTTTGCCAGGAGGTTTGGTGTTTTGTGTTCTTTTCTTACGACTGATTTGTGGTCGTGGAGTCATTCTTCAAATGACTGAGACTATGAACCTATTGAAGATGAAATTCTGGTATTAAAAGAACTATTAAATTTTCTCAAAAGAAATTCTCAGCCTAGCTTTTCTCTTTTCTGTTTAATATTTTTTAGTATCTGTTCTCAGCTCTTCACTTTAGCCAGCTCCAAGATTTGCTATCTACAACTGGATGCTTAACCATAGGGTTCAATCATTATAAGAGATGTGGTTACATTTTTTTGCTGTTGTTTTGTTTTTCTGTATCGCCTAAGATAAAATTGTAATTTGCACAGAACTTTAAGCTTTTCTTACTGTTTTTATTTCCTTTTAGAGTGTAACATTATTAAGCCTTTTAAAATAAAATACAGCTTTAAACAGAGAAAATTACATTATCATGATTCCCATTTAAATTTATTTATTAAACTTTTATCATGTCTAAAATGTGACTGTGCCATATAGGAACATTTAGTGGTCTAATTATTAATTTCAAAAGTTTCATATCATATTATAACATTTTGACCTTTAAATCTAATTTTGTAAACCATAGCTCCCTTTATTATCTTGTAAATTTCCCTAGCACATGTTTACCACTCAAATCCTTTGAGTCTCCATTAATTTGTTAAGAATAGGTCACATTAATTTATTTGATAGCCTAAGTATCTTTTGCCATGATTATGTAGTTTATAATATTATTATCTTCTAATACCACTTACCCAGCTCATGATTAATCTTGAGCTTGAGGTAATTAACTACAGTGTGGATGAATAGAGATTTCAGTAAAGAGTCCCTGTTGTTATTTCAGTGTTTGATTAAAAGAAAAAAAAGAAATCTTCAAAACAAAAGTGCCAAGAAAGCTATACCAAAGGATTTCTACATTTTATTTTATTATTAAATATTGAGTAATTAAAGTCACTAGTAATGACATAAATTTTTCATATTTTTAAACTAATTGCTTATCAACAGAGTTGCATTTTATAATAAACTAAAAATATTTACGTGTACATTAATGATCACTTAGGATTGTATGTTCACATATGCTGATAACAAAGGAAAGATTTAGATTATCTCTATAGGAAAAATGATAGAATTTAGGACTGTTTAACTTTTTTCAAGATTAAAAGATATTCTATATTTTCACAGATTTTAAAAAATGGCCAGAGTGGCCGGGCATTGTGGCGGGCGCTTGTGGTCCCAGCTACTTGGGAGGTGGAGGCAGGAGACTCGCTTGAGCCCAGGAGTTGGAAGTTGCTATGAGCTGTGATGCCATGGCACTCTACCCAGGGGGATAGCTTGAGGCTCCGTCTCAAAAAAAAAAAAAAATGGCCAGAGTGACACCCCCAATTCTACATATTCCTTCACAATTTGATCTTGAATCCTCTAATCAAGAGATGGGATTTGTATTCCCCTCTTTAGAATCCTCGTTGACTTCTGTCACACTTATGATCTATAATATGACAAAGTCGATGCTGTAGGATTTTTTAAAGCTCTCTGCTGATAGCCGACTGACCTTGTGAGTAGGATGTCTTGATGTTCCAGCCCAGTGGAACACTCTAATGACTAAAGTTCCAGCTGACACGTGACTGCAAACCCAAGAGAGACCCTAAGGGAAAACTCTCAAAACTAAGTTCTTTCTGAATCTCTGTCCCATAACATCATTAGCAAAAACAAATGGTTGATTTATAGTGCTAAGTTATGAGGTAATTTTTTGCATAGAAATTATATCTGGCAAGGAAATCTTGTACTGGAGTGAAGGGCTGCCATAAAGAGGGCAAAAGTAAATTAAAGGAAAAAACAAGACATTTATTTGAGAATGGGCAACAGGCAGAGGACAGATTGTGGGAAAGCCTTCAGGATTCAGTTAACAGAAAACTGGTGTCCTCAAAGTGCTCTTCCTGTAGGCTTACATGATATAAGTGAAATGCTAAAGGCTGAAAGAAAGGTAGATTTTTTTCTCCTACCCAATTATCAAGTATACTCATTAGTAATAACTGGTCCTATTTTTGGCAGAGTTTAAATGTACTGATTGGGGATAACTTGACATTCTTATCTATATTTGTATACATCCTTCCACATGGGCAATAGAAGAGAGAAAGACATATTTCTACAAGATTAGTTAGGCAAACAGAAGATATATATGGAACTTCAAGAAGAACCTATTTTTTCTTTTCAACCTTTTCTTTTTGGTCTGGGAATATGGGAATTTAAATTAAAGGACCACAACATGTACTAACATATTTGACACATGCCAGGTCACCACTCCTAGTCCCCCTGAAGCGTGTGGGTCAGTGAACATATGCCTTTCTTCTCTCCTTCCATGTGGACTCTACCACAGACTGCCATGCTGAGCCTGCCCAGATGCCCGCCTGCCGTGAAGGACATGGGTGGAGTTTAGGGCAGGCCAGCAGCTACTGCAGTGCGACACTTGTAACCATTGTAACCAGAGACAGTGTGGAAAATAATTACACCATTAGAAAAGAAAATTACATTAAAACATATCAAATTAACAAAACCAAGCGTCACTTCCCCACACACAGTTACTTTGCACTTGATTGATTCTATCAGCTGTGCTGAGTCCTTTCCACTGTCTCCTTTGTCCTCCAAGTAGCGTGTGGGAAAACTGAGGATTAGCAGGTCTAAGGGAACTGTCAGAAGCTACACAGCCTCCAGCTGACAAAATTTGTAGAAATCAGAAAAAAATCCAGACATACTGACTTCAAAACTTCAAAATATAACTGCTAGCCACTATGATGCATGGCCTCCATATAAAGTATTTTCTGGAATATAAAAGAATGGTCTGTCAATTAGAAATCAGTAGACCTCAGAGGTCTCTCAACCTTAGTCTTAGCAAATATAAAATTATTGTAAAAACAGAAAACATAATCTATTGCATACATTGCAAAATGTAAAAGATTATGGAAAAGGTCATTGTTTTACCATGGTTGGGATTGATACCGTGAGGATGTTTCAGGATAGATATGCTGCTCGCCCTCCATCACAGAATAACGCAGTTTGAAATGAGAAAAATGCCTGATTGCATTCTTATTTGTTTCATTCCCAACTAAAAAAGTAATATTTACGTGGCACAATCATGGGATTCTGACAGAGTCAGGTTATCAAGGAGAGACAAGAGTCTGGGAGCATATTTGAGTGTTTGTTTAATTTAATTGCATCTATTTTTTGAAAGTATATTTATTTTGAGAAAGACAGAGCCTATCAGGAAGAAAGCCACATAAATTATTTTCTATGTGGACTCATCATCAAAAAAGATATAAAAATATAAAGCCTTTTGTAGTTCTACTTGGCAGAATAAACTAAGACCTCAGAACAAACAGAAGACTTCTTAAGCCTTTTGTTTGTCTCCAGAGTTAAGATATAAGCAGTAAGCAAGTTCTATCTGCCAGCAAAGCTCTACCTGGCAGCCAGTGCTTTAGGCCTTGTCTCATACATATGGATGTAGCAGCTTTTCATGATGGCAGCAGCTCTGCCCTGGGTATACGAGAGTGAATAAGTCATCTAATTCTAAGCTAAGGCCAGCAAGGTCAGCTTGAGGATTGTATTTTATTTCATTTTTTAAAACTTTTTTGTGTTAGCAACTGTGGCTGAAAGCTTAGGCTTCAATCCAAGCATGACAAGAAAATATAAAAAAAATAAATAAAACTGATACAGCCAAAACACTCAAGAAATCAATAGACTAAATGAGGTAGTGTTTGTTTTTTATTTTATTTTTGTATATTAAGGGAATTGATTTGTCATCCAAACTATAAGATCTACAACAGCTAATTAAATACCAGACCTCTCATTACCTGAATTTTCTCTCTTGAGAGGATAGTATTAAAATGACAGTAGTCATAACAGCGTGGGACACTAGCAGGAACAGAGAAGCAATGACCCCCACATGGCAGCACACTGGAGTGGCTTAGACGGTCAGAATCATTTCTATTACTGAGAGATATTACACAATCTCGTATCTATAATACGTTATTATTTTCACAACACCTTAGAATGAAAATCACTGCCAAAATAGTTTCAAGATATTTATAGTTTAGCATAGTTTCCATATTATTAAAAATGCTTTAAAATAAAAAAATCTTAAAATTCTCAGCATGCCCATCTTTATCCTTTTTGTCTAAATGTATGTATTAGGTTGCATTTCATCCTCGATAGCAAATCAGAGGGAGATAGTTCTCATTTTTAAAGCAATGTTTTATTTAACCTTTAGGAAACTTTTTTTAATATACAGACGGTGAAAAAAATGTATACACATTTTAAGAAAGAAAATACTATATTGAAATTATAACAGTATATACTGACAGCATTTGTTATCTTGCACATTGTATCTCTTATAATTACAGAAGCCAAATGTGACTTGAGTATCACATTTAATACAGTTTTTTTCCTTTCCTAAAATGTGTGTCCTTTTTTGGCACCCTCCATATATTATAAATAAGTGTTCAATATTTGTTACAGTAAATACAGTGATTTTTGTTTTCGTAGTATTTTTATTTGTTTCAATGATCATATAATAATATGCTTAAATGTTTAAAAATATTTTAGATGGGCATATTTTTATGTATATTATTACTATTATTATTATTTTTTTTTGGCTGGGGCTGGGTTTTGAACCCACTAGCTCTGGTATAGGGGGCCGGCACCCTACTCTTTGAGCCACAGGAGCCCTATGTATAGTATTTTTAACATATAAGATGTTTATTTAACAAACTGAATACAAACCCATTATATTGCATTATCTGGTAATTTTCTAAATGTTTTAATTTTCCATAATCTGGGATATCATGGATCTTAAATATTATTAAACATTAGAAAGACTAACTTAGTAGTTATTTGTATATTATGTATGTACATTATGTATATTATGTATGTACATTAGAAAGACTAACTTAGTAGTTATTTGTATATCAAGAGACATTAGAGTCAGGAAGGAAAGATTCAAAAAAGCATAAAACTGGACTGAAATAGAATATGAATTGTATAACTGTTAAGATAAAACAAAAATGGGATCAATAATGGGATCTCTCACATGCAGACAATACACAATGGATTACTTATGGGGAGTTAAAGTGTCTCAAAAGGCTATTTAAATTAAGTCTAGAGCAATAAATAGCTTGACTGAATTTGCATTTTAGTAAGATAATTCTGACACCAATGTGAAGACGGTATGGAAACTGGAAGAAGCTAGACATAGATGTATTTTATTTTCAACATTTGAATAAAATATAACAAAATTTTAAATTTCAAAAATACAAACAAGCTGAGCGATTAGTTGAATGAACACTCAAACGTACATCAACCAGATTCACTATTTTTTAACATATTGCCACAGTTTCTACACATATATGAAACTATCCAGCTTTCATGGACTAAAATAGGGATTTAAAAAAAAATAATCTTAATATCATTTAAGTAAAAGCATTCATTGAAATTCTCTAAAATAGCACCTAGGCCATACTCAAATTTTCGTAGTTGTCCCCAAGGTGCCTTATCATTTTTTCATGTTCACACATTGTATACTGGATATTTTTTAGCCTCCTTTAATCTAGAAACAGACAGCCCTCTTGCATTTTCCTCATGGCATTATTTTTTGAAGAGACAAGTGTTGTTGACTTGTGGAAAGTCTTATGGAAAGACAATCTGGATTTGTCTAATTGTGTCTTGAGGTGTTAGGCAGATTTCTCCATTTCTTGCATTTCCAAGAAAATAAAAGTTAGGTTAAAAGAGTTGATTAGGTTCAGATGAAACTTTAACTGGTATGGACTCTTCACAGAGGACATGCTGTCAGGGAACATAAGTTCAGGCAGACCAACTTTTAGAGTCACTGTGCTATTATTTGGTAAGATGGTGGCCAACCCATCTTTCCATGTTAAATTACACATTTCATCTATGATCAGGAAAACAAAGGTGTAGGGTATTAGTTAACACAAGGTGAATATTTATTGATTTCCATTGATAATCCTGTCCTAAATAAATTAATTTATCAGGGACTGCAAAATGATCATTTAAACAATTCTGCTATTCTTTCTGTATTAATTAGCTGGCATTCTTCCATAAGAAAAGCTATCCTCATCAACTGGGGAAGAGAATTAGAGCTTAAGTGGTTTCTTTTAATTACCTACTTTCAGAATAAGGAGCTGGTATAACAATCAGTACAAGTGGTATCAGATCTTTTCCCTTTCCTTTTTTAGGATATCAATATGGAGTCATACATTTTTAAAAGCCACTTGTACGTAGCAGTTAAACACATTATTCTTCTTAATGCTCAAATTATTTCAACTTATTACACTCGAGTTCATTCAAGCTAGACCCTGTCTCTCCTTTCTCTGTCCCTCTTCTTCTGTCTTTTCCCCCCGTGTGTGTGTGTGTGTGTGTGTGTGTGTGTGTGTGTATATACTCACTTTTTCTTTGTTCTCTTAATCTTTCTGAGCAACAAACATCCCATGCACTTTGAAACTATACAAGTCCCAGATATCATAATCAGATATCAGTCCTAGAATGGAAACTGAAGTCCATAATCTAGGCAAAGGGTGAAGGTCTGTCTGCCACAGCCTCTTTAGACTGGTTATGGGTGTTGACCTTGCCTATTATGGGAGGAGTAAATATCTCTGGATGCCTGGTCTAAAGGGCATAGGGCAGGGGATTTCCAGTCTTTGGATCAGCTGAATGTGTTGTAAGTTGTGTGCCAGCATCATCTATACATAGAATTATTGTAATCTAGAAGATGCAAACTTTACAATGAGGTTAAAAAGGTAAGAGCCCAAGATTTATAGTAAAGATATTGTCCTTAAAGACTCTAATAGGAGTAGAAACCAGGTAATGGGTGGTAAAAACCCTTTTATTGAGTCCCAAATAGTTTCCATTGAAGTGGCACCTTGGCTGAAACTGTGTAGCCATTTAGTCTGCTTGTATCATCTTTCATCTTCTTCTATCTGCCCATTGGCATAAGCACAAGTTTCATTAACTACTACACAAAATACCCTGTTATTTATCCAATGTAATTATCTAAAGCTAATTGGTTATCTGTTACTATGTTGGCTAAAGAATACAGAGAAGTCTTAAGCTTAGTCAAAGCAGCTCCAGTAATCTGGGTCAGAGCTGCCAGGTGGGCAGAAGAGTTTCTTACAGTGACTTTATGATGAATAAAACCTCCCTCGAGGGCATCCATCCCAACAGCCGCTCCCATCCCAGCAGGGGTAAGACTGATGACTGTTTTGGATAGGTTGTGATTTTAGTATTACAATACTCTGAGGGGCACTCTAGGATGGCCAAAGTAGCTCTAACGCAGTCAGAGCCTGTATAAGCGTTGGCTTCAAGGCAATAAAGTCCTGATACAGCCAAGAAACTGCTGGGCACTTTCCCCAGGCCCAGAAGTTCCCCTAGTACCTGCTTATTCTTTTTAATAATTCTGTTGAACACTCCAGGCAAACACAATGTTGGAGGACTTGCATTTCCCCCTCAATACCCCTCGTTCCCTAACACCTATAATCTTTCTGCTGATTCTTCTACAATATTTCTTGAGTAAGAAATGAAAGGCTATTATATATGTGACCTTTAGATTGACTTATACCTCATGGCTGTAACTTGTCTATATAACTGACGTCTATAATAGAGGCAGCAACAACAAAAGCAAGTATTAATTACAATCATTATGACTCAAATAATAAAACATAGCTCCAGTGTGTAGGGAAAGTAAGCAACCATTCAGAAAAGGAATTAAAGACTCTTAGTTTTTCTATGCTGTTGATTGGGCACTTAAATAATTTGAAGGATCAGTAACATTATCTTTTTTACATGGAATATGTGTGAGATAGGTTACCAAAGCACAGGTCCTTCTCTGCCTTAGAGTGAGTATATTTAGCAGCATTCTATTTTATAAAAACCACTTTTCTCTCATTTGGGTAGTTTCATGGCTTAACAGGTACACAACATTTTGTGGGGTCCAGTGCTTTATCCAATTGAGCCAGAGCAGTAACTTGGATGAGAGCATTTAATTTTCCTGCCCCAGGTGCTGGAATACTTAGGGAACATTCCCACCACCGCAAAGACCTGGAGAAATGATACCTCAAGGGCTTTACACTATTGGGTATTGTTGGCAAAGTTTTATGTATAATGCCTAGCAGGAAAGGTCACATCTGGTATATTTTCCAGTTCAGTTGTGGGGGAGGTAACTATGGCCACAACTTTGTGTTGCACTGCCAGTCAGCCCCCAAAGGTGTAATATAGTTTTTAGCTCTTAGGAAGCCATTTGTTTTCCTGTCTAACTGGATGTTCATATTATGACAGTGTATACGTGCAAAAGAGGGTAGCCAATCCTTCAGCCTGGAGAGTGTGGACACATTTGCGGTATGGTTATGTCATGCTATGCATAGGAGGGCCTTTTAGTATAACATTCCATGTTCAGCCAATATCCGTGTTAATCTACCCCACACTGATGTGTGCTGGCTGTGTTTAATGTTTTCGCGTTGTCTCACGAAGGTAAAGACAAGTCTTTTAATTTTACTGACAGTTTGCAGGTAGGAGGTATTCTAAGATGTAATATCTGTCAGTGACAAATGGTAGAGTTGATGTCACTGTGTGGGTAGGGTTGTCACTTTCCAGAGAGCTTAATTTAGTTGCTTCAATTCTGTGATCTCAAGAGAAACATGTTCCATGGCATCCCACTTCCATTGGACAAAGGTAGATATTTGGAAACCCAACTGTTGAGCTGGCTGTGGATCACTGCCATTGCCGTGGACCAATCTAAAAAAGTGTATATATGTGTATATATAGCTAACCAATTGTCATTAGTTACAGGTAGCAGGAGTAACAGTACATGGGAATTGGCACAGGTGTTTAGAAGGAACTCTCAAGGGCAAATCTATTCTTTGTATTATTATTACTGACAAATTTTCTCTCATAGGCTCCATTAGGGAGGCTGTTATAGCTTTCAAGCTTGGCCTACTTCACTGTACATGTCGTCCCTCCCAGGAGGAGAAATAGTAACCAATTGATACATTTCCAGCTTTTCCTATGACACTCACAGTCTAATGGCGCCAGCTGGTACTGGTGTCTTGGTCTGATGGTTTCACAGGCTTCTGGAGTTTCACCAAGGAGCACAGTTGAGGTCACCACCTTTGTGGCAACTACTGGCACCATAAAGCTGAGTGGTTGTGGAGCTGCCTTGTAGTTCAATTTTATGTCCATGTAGCCACCACTGCTTACCAGATCTGCGGATGTTCTCAGGAGCAAGGTTTGGCTGTCTGCATTAGGGACACAGCTAGGCCCCTGGTTTATAGGCCTTGCCAACAGCTCATAAGGAGTGATGCCACGCACAACAGTGGGTGATACACTCAGAATCTGTACAGCCTCCTGAGAGATTCTTACTCTAGGACCTTTAACAAGTCATCTTTGGATAGTGCATATAGTGCATAGATGTGAGTTTTGTTTTTTTGAGATAGGGTGCTACTATGTCACCCTTGGTAGAGTGTCATGGCGTCACAGCTCACAGCAACCTCAAAGTCTTGGGCTTAAGTGATTCTCTTGCCTCGGTCTCTCGAGTAGCTGGGACTACATGCACCCCCCACAATGCCCAGCTATTTTTTTTGGTTGCAGTTGCTATTGTTGTTTAGTAGGCCTGGGCCAGGCTCGAACCTACCAGTCTCGGTATATGTGGCCAGCGCCCTAGCCACTGAGCTATGAGTTTTAAAGGAATCACTTTTCTTTTATTAGACCTGCCCTGTTGGATTACATGGCCGGTGAAATCTCTAGCCTATGATTTATTCTTTTGCCCATTTCTGAATGTCATATTTTGTGAAATGAGAAGTGGTAACTATTGGTTTTTAAAAAACCATTTAGATAAAAGAGGAGCAGAAACCAAAAACTAAAGGCAAAATCATAAAGTTAACTTAACTATCACCACGGAGAATGTTAGTTTTAGTTGTAGACTTGTAGGAATTATGCTAACCATAATAACCATTTGAGCATAAGAGAGTTTAATGACTTTTGTATCAGAATGTTTCTGTGGTCTCTTTAAAAAAAAATCACCATGTTTTATAAAAAGTCTTATAAACATGTCTGCCTTTGGTAATGACAAGAAGAGGAAGCTTACAGGCAAACATTTAAATTATCTAGTAATAAATTTATATTAATTTAGATAGAGGTGAATTTATAAAATGAGACTTAATGTCTCTGAATAAAGGGAAACGCCTCTGTTTTATGGAATGTAGTTTATTTTGATTGTTCTTTTGCCAGGTCTGCTAGCATGAGTGAGTTTGGTAATAGAGACCCACGAGTCAGGAACCCTGCAAGTTAACAACACAAGGGTTGATTAACAGGATTTGGTCTAGTTTTGATTTGATTTGAGCAGTTTTGTCAAAGACTTTAAACTACTTGCAAAACAGAGTTACAGCTCCCTATAAAATAATGGCAATTCACTTAACCTAGAGTAATAACTGGAAGACTTTAAAGGAATACAGAGAGCCATAGAGAGGCAAAAACTTCACCTTTTCTAAGTTGAGTTTCTTCTAAGCAATCAAACATCTAATGTGGATAATGTTGGAATCATCTTGATAAAACACAAACATCTCCATTTTCTATACCAGTTATCAAAAGGTAAAGAAAAAACTTCTGTCATTGTTTCTTTTTCCTTTTGGGAAACTATTTAGACAACTTGGAAGTCAAACCTCATGAAAAGGGACTTGAACTAACCAGGCACAGAGAGAGCCCCCAAGGAGGTGCGGATGAAGAACCTGGGGAGGGGAGTAAACAGCTCAGAGCAACAGTATGAGACGTTCTCTGACCATATTCAATAATGTAGATGTATTAAGAAAAGGTGAATACCTCCAGAATGGGAAAAAAAATGCCACATATGTTCTTTAATGAGTTGGAACTAACCCATGGGCACATAAATGCACAGAAGGAAGTAAAGATCATTGGAAATCCAGGCGGAGGAGGGGGAAAGGGAAAGGGCAGAAACCTCCCTAATGGGTGCAATGAACATTATTTGGGTGATGGACACATTTATAGCCCAGACGCCAGCCATGTAACAAAAACATTTATACTCCTCTAGTATTTTAAAATGAAAAAAGAAAAAAAATTCCAGGGTAGAATTAAATTATACTGCAGGAGAACATTGCTTTTCTAAACCTTTTAAACATTTCAATAGTAGGCCATAACAACTGACTTGGAACTGGAGGGCAGGGAAGTTCCAAGAGCCAATGGGAAAGATTGAAGAAAAGTTGTCATCTTGGTCTTTTCAAAGGGAGAAAAAGCTAAAAGTAGCACCCAGGGCAAAATTTAAATTGGGGGATATAAATCAGAAAAGATTCTGTAGAAGCAGATTATAGAATTAGAATAAAAGTATTTTGTAATTTTATTAGAAATAAATTAATAACTTAAGAAAATCTTGTTGTCTTAACCAAACATTTTAAATTTAATTCGATCACACATTGAACTGTGTCATAAACTATTTTATAAACCTTATCCTAACTTATACAGACAATATAGTATATGCTTAGATTTGTTGTTCTGTCATAATGTTTTATTTCCTTAAATAACCAGTCATTTTATTTTTGGACAAAAATATACAATATGAGCTTCTTTCTTTGTATTAAATTATTCTTCTCTTAATTCTTCTGGTAAAAATATATTTTTATACAGGGTCTGTCAATTAAGTTCTCAAACTTATCCTTGAAAAAGTGCTACAGACTCCATTGCTGACTGTCACTAAGGTACTCTCTTCAAAGTACTCTCTTTAGGAAGCTGTGCACTGATTCTAGTGCCTCGTTTACCTTTCAAAGCAATTTTGGAACTGTTTTTCTGGAATGGTCATCAGAGCTGTCATCATATTACCCTTGATGTCATGAATGTCATTAAAAATATCTTCCTTTTCTTTATCTGCAAGTAAAGAAAAAAGTCAATGGGGGCCAGATCAGGCTTGGAGGGAGAGTGTTCCAATATGGCTATTTGTACACAGGCTAAAAACTCCCTCACACGCAGTGCTGTGTGAGACCCACATTTCTCAGGTCTAGATTTCAAGTTAAGAGTTTCCTGGTTCTCTACCTTGTTTACTTTATGCTATGCTTCTTACAGTCAGTTGGCAATTTTGACTCACAATGTGATGACTTTTCTGCAATATTTTTACCAATTATACCCATTACTGGCTACCTCACCTCTCCATCAGTGACACTTTCTCTTCCCTCGGAAAAAGGTTTAATCCATTTGTTTACTGTTGTTTTCTCCATGGCGTTATGCCCATAAACTTGGACTAACATGTTCCTGGTATCACCTCCACTATTACTACGTTTAAGAAGGAATTTAAAATGGCTCGGCGCCTGTGGCTCAAGTGACTAAGGCGCACCAGCCACATACACCTAAGGTGGTGGGTTCAAATCCAACCCGGGCCGCCAAACAACAATGATGGCTGTAACCAAAAAATAGCCGGGCATTGTGGCGGGCACCTGTGGTCCCAGCTGCTTGGGAGGCTGAGGCAGGAGACTTGCTTGAGCCCAGGAGTTGGAGGTTGCTGTGAGCTGTGATGCCACAGCACTCTACTCAGGAGGACAGCTTAAGGCTCTGTCTCAAAAAAAAAAAAAAAAAAAACTAACTAAGAAGAAATTTAATGTTTGTTCATTGCTCTCCTTCAATCTGACATTCTGATGATGACACACCAAAACACACTACTAAAATGAATGCCCCTCAGCAAGAAAGAGTCAGGTACTGACATGGACACATACTGACATGAACTTTACCAAGTTCTTCGTACAGTGCTGCCAATAGAAATGTGTGGTGGCGTGTTACAAACCTAGTGGCTGGACCTCCAGCCCAGGACTTTTATTTGTAGTGCTCTCTTACTTACTGGTTACTTCTTGTCTTCTTTTAATAAACTTTAAATAACTTTTGAGTTAGACAAAATTAACCATTTTTTAATAAGAACATGTTTTATGTCTCTTTTGTAACTTAAATTTTAAAAAACTATCACATCTTACTTTTTGCATTTCTTATACACACAATCACATATATTAACTGGAAATTTTTAACTCCTACTATTGGCAAAATCCTTACTGAAAACCTAGGAAGAAATCTCTAATTTTTGCTCACAAGCATTTATTTCATTTATATTTACCTAATTAATATATTTTAGGACTTAGTTATAACATAGTTATTATTTTATTTTTCTCTTAACTTTTTAAAATTTATTTTATTTTTTTCTCTCTCTGCTCTCCCCTTCCCCTACTCTCACTGTGTCATTAATTGTCCTCATATCAAAATGGAGTACATAGGATTCATGCCCTTCCATTCTTGTGATGCTTTACTAAGAATAATGTGTTCCACTTCCACCCAGGTTAGTGTAAAGGCTGTAAAGTCTCCATTTTTTAATGGCTAAATAGTATTCCATGGTGTACATATACCATAGCTTGTTAATCCATTCCTGG